>JACCGJ010015857.1:0-19003 GCA_013407085.1 Atriophallophorus winterbourni
GGCACTTGAATTAGAACAAGATTTAGCGATTGCAAATGCAACAATCTCTAAATTAACTCATGGTACCTGTCATAAACGATCATCAGGTCTACCTTGTCTTGTGGCCTACTCTGTGTTAGATATTTATCACGTCGGGCTCACCAAATATGTAGCGGATAAATACTCGAAATAAGAACGCAGAAATTACGGAAAATAGCTGTAACTCACGAAATGTTCAGAGAATACAAATCCCTTACAATATCCTTCTTTTGCTCGAGAAATATTCTTGAACGAAAATAAATTCCAACGAATGCTGAAATTGATTGGACTCGATGTTAACATTCTGTTGCGACTAACAATCTCGACATCAATTTCAGCATTCGTTGGAATTTATTTTCGTTCAAGAATATTTCTCGAGCAAAAGAAGGATATTGTAACGGATTTCTATTCTCTGAACATTTCGTGAGTTACAGCTATTTTCTGTAATTTCTGCGTTCTTATTTTGAGTATTTATCCGCTACAAGTTATTGGAAGAGGCCCAACGACTGATTGGCCATTCAGAAGGCTTCGCGGTTCTCGCTTCAATGCATAAATGTCAGGTTGCCCTCACTCTATTGGAGTGCCATGTGATTTTGAATGCAAGTGACACTTTGGAGTGTATTGTGCATATTTTACCGGCTCTGTTCCAGCAACAGTGGTCTGATCTGAAGAACGCTATATACTGCGAATGATTAGAAATTACATTTAAGCAACTCACAGACTTCGTGTCACGTCGAGCTCGTATTGATTGGAGTCGAATTGGTCAGTTGTGCAAATGTTGTATAAAAGATTCCATAGCAAGGCCTGTTAGCCTCGTTAACTGTCAAGAAATGCTTTCTGTTGGTGTAAAATTGAAAGATGTTCAAGTTTGTGTTGTCGCTTGTGCTTAGGAAGCTTAGTTACCTGACAGTAAATTAGCGCGGTCGGATTCTGTGGTTGAAATTTCCGACACTCATTCAAATAAGATGAAGAGCAAGCCTGGCTCACCTGCCACCTATTCAGCCCAAATGAATAGTTGTTGCATGTTGTTGCAAGCACAAGCCTGATCCAGGCAAAGTGCCGCACAGTCAGAGACTGTACGTGGGCTCAGATACTGTCAGGTTGCCCAGGCCTAGACAGATATGAGGGAATAGAAACGGTAGTGAGACTACAGCGTATTTCAGCATGCAGCTCACGACCGTTGGCCAATCAATTTAGCACGATGTTAGCCGTACAGCACAGAAATGCTGCACGATTGCACATCCGTGCACATAGTAAGCCTGGTTCACTTGACTGACTTAGCCGAAATGGGGGAGGCATGGTAGCCATGACAATCCATATGATTGGAGTAAAGTGTTCCGTTGTGTACCTGGGGAGCCATTTGTGTTTCGAACTCATGATACACTGATAATATTTTGTAGATTAGACTTGTTTAGATGGCGCGAAATATCGTTATTTGAGGATGCAATACACAAGGCTCGTTCGGGTGGGATAACATGCATGATCTTATTGTAGGGGACGGAGGACGTGGTGGGTCTTTGTCTAGCAAACGTTTTCCCTATGAAAAGCCACGTGTCCAGTGATGGTGATGCGACGTGGCGTGTGTGACTCGCCACTAAATAAAGTCACTTGCTTTATTCTATTGTCCTTTTGTTTGCTTTACGAATTGTAGGTTGCAGACACTTTAGCTAAGTTGATTACACATTTTGACTCCATGGAAGAATTTGGTGGGAGGTGTAAGAGGTGTAAGTTGAGGTACAGTTGAGGTTTGTCCATTGTTGTTGTCTATTAATCTTGTTAATATAACCGTAGTAAACTGGAATCATTGTTTTGAGTTGTCGAACTAAGAAACGGGTGGTCTACGCGTTAAACAGCGACTTTAGACGTTACACTCCCCTTCAACGTAGACTTCGAAGTGACGTTATCCTTACTTACAAAACATTGAATACTCCAGATCATCCACTGAAACATTTCAAATACCGTGAATCAGGAATTACACGTAGCCACTCAGCGGCACTACAAATTCCACATTCCCTTACTAATTGTCGCTGATATTTCTATTCGGTGTCTGTGTCTGTTTCCTGTAGAATGCCCTTCCCGAAGCAATTATCAACTCTCCCTGTATCCAAACATTCACTCGAACCTTGGACACTTATTTGTTACATAACGATTTGACAATGCCTGTGTATTGACTCATGGTATGCATATTACTTGACTCTAGTGACATCGTAAAATTGTTTTTTTATACCTCTTATTGAACGCATATTTACTATGATAGGGTAATTGTGAATCTATGTGCTTTTTGTGACGATAAATTCTTGAATCTTGAAAAAAACTACTCTAACCGATTGCACTCGAATTTCTTTGAGTTTTGGTGCAATTATCGGCTGGATGTTTAATTGAATTACAAGATTATCAGCCGTTCCACATCTCGCAAACGAGTAGGAGTTGGACGAAAGAATACGATTGACAAACAACAGCTGTTAAACCACAAATGTCGTCACATGAGACTAGATAAGAGACCACAATTGACAAAATGATTGGAGACTGGTTGGTATCTTGAATGCGTGTGAAGTTTAAGTAGCTATTGAATTATGTTCGGGAAAATCCAGAGGCATCCTAATGTGAATCTGATCCTCATATTTTACGGAAATCTTTGAAGCAGACTACAACCTTTCTCGGAGAGCCGCATGTTCAACAATCTTTTCAAACGGACTAGTGATGACTTGGTTCGAATATAAGGTTTATTTTAAACATTTGCGAGACTTCTTACATTAGTTTGAGCTTAATAAATGCCCACTGCCTCGTGGTTCAGGCTTTTTAGCCAAAGGTTCCGGGTGGGGTCCCATAAGCCAACCCCCTATTTCGGCCTGGGCAACCGAGTAGTATCACGCTCATGGAAAATAAAGGTAAAAATGACAGATCCCGTGCTCCCAAGCTCTCTTCTCAAAATGTTTTAAATGATCTTACACTGCATGGAAACTTTTTTATTACCTGTTTTCAATTTTGTGGTTCTTTGTTAGCCCTGGTAGAAGTGCAGCTTGTTCATCGAGGTTTCCAAATTCAGACACTTCGAATATTTTGCCTGCTTCGAATGCCTTCAAAGCGTTCTTACGCCCGCGCGTAACATTCAAATTAGCGGCGTTTAATGTACAAACTTTAGCTAGCATCGGGCAGCAGGCAGCCTTAGCTCGCACACTTGATAGCCTCGATGTCGATGTGTGCTGTTTCTTGGAAACGCATGCATAACTCTAGCTCAGTTACACGTTTGTCTAACCCTTTGAACTTACGCTAGTCACAATACCTACGCCTGTCCACTGATGACGATGCCATGGTATCTGATCAAGCTGTTGTCGGAATCGTCTTGAGTGAGCGAGCTGAGGTCGCACAGTTAAACTGGATCCCAGTCGTCTTTGTGCAGTTAGACTACAGGGTTCGTGCAAACTGGCAACCGCAGCCTGTTTGCGTTTGCTGCCTATGCACTGACTGATTGTAGCTGTAAACATGACCAGGATGAGTTTTATGGAAGATTACAAGAACTCATTAGACTTGCATCAAAGTGTGACATCGTTGTCGTAGCTGGTGACATGAATGCACGTGTAGGCCGTCTATCTTCGAAAGAACATTTTGTAAGTGTAAGGTTTTGCCCCGATTGTCGTAATGACAATGGCGGAAGATTGCTTTGCTTGTGCTCAGAGCACAGACTTTACCTTGCCAGCACTAACTTCCTCCATTCGAAGCGTCACTGCTTCACCGGGAAATGTCGATTGACAACCTTCACGCAAATTGACCATATTGCTATCAGCTACTCGTGCCGAGGGAGTGTAAGATTGGCATTCAAAATAGGGCGCCTGCCCAGAGTCCGATCAAGCGTTAGTCTGTGCTAAGCTCTGGATGCGTTTTGCGGGAAACGTGGAAATGTTGCAAGGCAGTTGAATAATGCCAGGTTTAATTTTCTCCCGGTTCTCCGACGGTTTCAGGGCATTTCGAGTTAGCATCTTTCTACAGTTCCCCAAAATAATATTGATGAAGAATGGAGTCGGATTCAAACCTCCTTGGAAACAGCCGCGTTGGATAGTTTTGTGTTGACTTCTTGTGTAGCTCAACACTGGGTTACTGGAGCAACCACACGCATTTCGCAGATCAACCTGCATAGGTTACGCTGGTTGGGTCACGTTTTACGGATGCCAAACCACCGACTTCCGAAACAGATTCTTTTTGCGACGCCAAATCCTGATTGGCGTAAATCTCAGGCTGGCCAAACCGTCATATGGCATAGGCAGCTAAAAATTCTTACTAGTAACCTTTCCAATGTATGCGCAGCGCGTCTTCCAGGCTGGTGTCCCCGCGATCATATATCACAGGATATGTCCCGAAACCGTGTTCAATGGCGGTCTTGCACTAAGCATCTTCTTGGAGTGTTTGCATAACCTTGTATGTTGTCAAGCGGAGTGACGAGAAAAGCTTGTTATGATGCATGACAGTGAAAACCGCAAGGGAGCTGCCGTGCTGATGTTGCTCTACTCGTTCACGAAACTTGTTTGAATGCATGTTCCATTCGAGGCACCTCTTCCCAGTTTGTCTTCTATAGAGGCCGTAGCAATTCAAGTCCCACCCTTCCCCATCTTTTAGAATTTTAATTTTCCATGGTTGTATGGCAGTTAAGCATTCTGTACGTGCTACCGGTGTAATGCTGTCGGTGATGAGCTCAAGTGAGAGCGAAACTCTAGTTCAGTGCTTCCAACGTGGACCGTCGTGATAAACTTGGTGAATATTTCGAAGAACTTGGTACTGATGAGTAGCCGCTAAAACATAATGAACCAACTCTCCACGCACTCTGTATTCCGCTTGCCTGCTTTCTCTTTTTTCACGCGCTTGCTTATCTTCTTTTCCTGCGTCATGTTGCTTGGCACTTTGTCTAGCTCCAGACTTGTGCTTCATGATGATGATGGTGATCGAGTGGTTTATGTTGCTTTCTCGTTGCTATATATTATTAAGCCTTCACATGTTGGCCATTATCCCTTTTGATTTACCTTCTCAGGTATAATCGACCTTGACCACGTCCAACTTGAGTTCTTTTAGAACATTCTTCTTTCATACTCGAATCTCATCAACACCCCGTTGCTTGCCGCACCAGTTCAATTTTCTAAACCCTCAACGCAATGTAATGAACCAATGACGTTTTTCCTCGGTGTCCCCGAAAATGTTGATGTAGTATCAGCATCGGAATCAAAGCAACATGATTTGAAGCAATGGTTATACATTGCCGATGATATTGGATCTCGTGATTCCATTGTAGTAGATACTTTTAGAATACCTAGATCCTCCAACTACAAAGGCAATGGGCCCAGTCCTCTGAAAATCACTTTTCTAACGACTGAAATGGCTATCGCCATGAACACCGACTGGAAACCTAACCGCTCAAAACTTCCACCAGACGTGAGACTAAATGTGCCCAAGCGTGTTCCCTCACTGAAACCCAGAGAACCATCGCAACCACAGCCTGATTGCAATCTTGTTATTGACAGTTCAAATGTTACCCCAAAAAACGAAAAGGGTCCGGCTCATCGCGAGTCGGACCAATAGCTACAGTACACGATTCGACATTGTGTAAGACAAATACGATCAGGTGCATATATACAAATGCTCAGTGTTTAACTAACAAATTAGCTGAACTATGTGAGATTTGTGATAGACTTTCACCCGATTTGGTTGCAGTTACAGAGACTTGGTTCCAGCCCTGCATGACTGATGCTGATCTTTTGATTCCGAAAATGTCACTACTTCGTCGCGATCGTGATCGAAGATCCGGTGGTGGAGTTGCAGTCTACTATCACGAACGTTTAGCGCAGTGTAACGTCATCGATCATCCTGACCTCAGCCTTCCTGATACGATGTGGTGTTCAGTAAAACTAGTCAGTGGAGATGAATGTACGATCGGCATCATTTACCGCTTACCATCATCCGAAAGCTCATACAATGATAAGCTCATCGAATCATTGCAACACATCACAAGATGCCAGACTATGCAATTGCTAATCATTGGCGATTTTAATCTCCCGCATCTGTTTTCGAAAGGTGAGCACTCCCTGCATTCGTTTGAACATAAATTCAAGGAGGTTATAGAACTTGCTTCACTACACAATCACGTTAACCAGCCAACTCGCTGGCGGGGTCTTGACCAACCTTCAACCCTTGACCTTGTCTTAACGCCTGAGGCAACCGCAGTAGAGGGTATACAATACCTGGCACCACTGGGGAAGAGTGATCATGTTGTGCTTTTGTTTGACTATGTATGTAGTGCGGAACGATTGTGTGAACAGCCGAAAGTCATAAGGAAAATACAATTTGAATCCTTAAATATCAGTCTCCGGGATGCATACACTCATGAGTTTGATTCAATGGATCCTGGCTCATATTACAATTCGTTTCTAAATTATCTCAATTCTAAGATTTACGAAAACTCGATTTTTGTACCACACAAATGCAGCTACAATAACCAGTTTGTTATTCGGAGTAGAACGAAGAAATGGTTAGCTGTTAAGCGAGAGTCTTGGGTAACTCATAAGAAGTTTGGTACGGAAGAAACTTGGAAACGATTCTGTAAGATACGGAATCAAGTCACTACTATTGTAAGAGAAGATCGCATGCAATTCCAATGGAACTTGCTTAAAAGAATGGAAAAGAATCCTAAGCTTCTCTACAAGATAGTAAATGAACGATCAAAGATCAAACCAGGTGTATTCTCTGTACTAACACCTCATGGATTGACCCACACTGCCCAAGATACCGCCGCCGCTTTAGCAACGTTTTACTCATTTGTCTTCAATCCCAAGCGTTGTATACCATATCAACTTTCATCAAGTTCACCACATTCTGATTGAATACAAGGTCGCGGGCTGCTCGAATTTGGTACGTGATCCCATTTCTTTGATTAAATTTGCTCTGCTTATATTCAACGTATTCTCGTCACATATTTTAACTCAATTTCATTGAAATAATATCTGCTGAATCCAATAAATATTTCCGGTAAAGCATGCACTCGAAAACCCTATTATGTTCTCGAATTAAGCTACGTAAATTATCTAAGCCTAGTAATTGTACTGTCAGATTAGACAGTGACACTTCAATTATTCTAAACAAACTGAAAAAATTAGAATCAGAGTTGTCAGAACTTAAGAACGAACTAGCAATAAGCAAATCCAACTATAGTTCTCTAAAACCGCTCTTATCTCTCATGAACTCTGATATTAGTATAGACCACGATATATTGATTCAAGCAAATAAATTTATAGAAACTATGAGCACTGAAATATATCAAAGAGAAGCTCGCTCTAAAAATGTTATTATCTTTAATATTGCAGATAACTACCCTTTAAACGATTTAGGAAAATGTATATTCTCGACATATGGCATCCCTACTGAATGTTTCACTCTAGTTCGACTTCGTAAAAATACAATTAAACAACGGACTCCTATTTTAATAAAATTTTCAGATAAGAGTTTTGCGTTGTATTTACTTGATAATAAAAACCTTTTAAAAAGTATACCTAGATTCTCGGGTGTGGTCCTAAAACCGGACTTAACACCCATGCAACGAAAATTTAACTATAAAAAACGTAAAGTTATCAGCTCCAATATTAGTAATAATACCCCAGATACCAATGAACAAATGCAATGTGAATCTGTAATAGAAATTAACTCTAATAGTTCCCAAAGCTCAACATCCGCACCTGATAATCAAGGTGTGAGTGTAACTCGAGATCTGCATCTACGCCCGCAGCGTTTACCTAAACTAAGACAAACACGACCCCTCTTACCAAACCCTCCTACTTACAGAGAGGCACTAATCAGACCATCTCACCGACAACGTATGCAGACAACTAATTATATAAGCGGTTCACCCAGTCTCAATAACCGTATTAACACACCTCGTTTCTTAATGAATAAGCCACTATCATATAAGCAACTCTATCACCATTCATCACCTCCTCCTACACCTTTTTGTAATATTCAACCTTATTATAATTCATCTCCTATTACACAGTATCCCTCTTATTATAATAATTATACTCCCCAAACTTTATTTTACAATCCTTATGTTTCTCGCTCCAATTATGAACCATACTTTAACACTAATACCACTTTTTTCAAAAATACATAAATTAAATTTTAAACATAGTAAACGTTCTAATGCACTTACCCCAAATCCTTCAACTTCCGACCTTTCTATTGTTCGTTTTCTGGTTATAAATGCTAGATCAATTATACCTAAAATCCATATACTGAAATCTTACCTATCTTCTAAACCTGTAGATATTATTCTTATAACTGAATCCTGGACCCGTGATGATCACTCTGACTCTAAACTCATGATACCTAACTACCAGGTATTTAGGAGAAATCGCACTCTGAAACGAGGTGGTGGATGCCTTATTTATGTGCATTCAAGATTTAAAGCTAATAGTATAACATCTTCGAATTTAACAGAACTTGAAGATTCACTATGGATAGAACTACCCATACTAGATCTTTTAATAGGCTGCATCTACTACCCACCAGGCTCAACTTCATATAATCTGAATACATTAACTCAAGCTTTCATTGAAACGTCTTTACATCATGCACGTTATAAACTTATAGCCGGTGATTTTAACATGCCTAATTTAAACTGGCACGAACGGAGTAAAGTTAGCTCTCATACAAATTTTATGAAAACGCTTGACTTACTAGGTTACAAACAATTTATTGATAGACCAACTAGAAAGGACAACATTCTTGACTTAGTCTTTACTCTAAATATTGATCCAAACAACTTACTAATATTGCCTTCCCCCTTTAATGGGGACCATAAAATATTATCCTTCCACCTATCATGCACTTGCAAAGCTACCAATGAGGTCAAGACTCTTCACCGTTTCATCGATTGGAAGTTACTTTCAACACTTATAAGGATTGAAGATTGGTCTCAATTCTTTCTTTCACATGATTTTCCAACTATATCCTCGACATTCCATTCGAAAATTATAAGTTTAATCGATAAAGCTAGCAGTTCTAGAGAACGCAAAAAACAAACTAGGCTCGAGAAAATGGAAAATAAAATGAAAAAGTGGTCTACAGTTGCAATTAACAATAATGACATCTTTGCTCGTTTACGTTCCTATGAACTATTGAGTGAACACAAACTCATTCTAGACCACACATTGATTGCATCAGAAAATAGAGCACTGAACAGTTGTGATAAACTAAAATCACTTAGCAGGTTATTTAAATCACGATCCGTAAACTCAACCAGCAAAGTAGATTTTATTATTCAGGATCGAACTTGTAATTCGGCAGAAATAAGAATTACAGACCCTATTACAATCTGCGAAGAATTTCTTAAATATTTTAATACTACTTACAATACTTCCATCTATAAAGATATGACTAGAACATTTCGATCACCTAGTGTATTAAACACTATATGCATACATCTGAAAGACATTCATGAAGTCTGCAAGCAAACTACGTTAAGTCTCAAGCCAGACATAACAGGCATTCCACCCGCAATTTGCAGAATGGGTGGTGACGATTTCAAACTTCTTCTACTGAACTTATTTAACACTTCAATCGAATCTGGAATCTTCCCTTTAGAATGGAAACACTCTGTCGTTACACCCAGACATAAATCTGGCTCGAAGCACACGGTATCAAATTATCGCCCAATTAACCACACAGCAATACTATCTAGATTACTTGAAAAAATAATAAAAAAAGCTATCTTAAATCACTTATCTCCAAGTTTCTTCTCTAAAGCTCAACATGGCTTCCTAAATAAAAGATCATGCATTACATGTCAGCTTGAATACCTCGACTATATTACTACATCGATAGAGGAAGGTTCGGCAGTTGTAGTTGTCTTCCTAGACATAACTAAAGCATTTGATACTGTTCCTCATAAGATATTATTATCGAAACTTGAATCATATGGCATCGGTGGTAAACTTCTTTCCTGGTTAACTTCTTTTCTTACTGATCGCACTTACTCTGTTGAAGTTAATGGCCGTAGATCACGCAGCCTACCTATTCCCAGTGGGGTGATCCAAGGTAGCGTATTAGGCCCCTTACTATTTCTTATATATATAAATGACATACATAACGTCATTTCGCATAGCAAACTGTTCTTATTCGCTGATGACATGAAAGTTGTCATCACTTTCCCAGCTAATCAAGCACAAACTTATATAGCTCGACTAAACAATGATTTAGCTGCACTTGCAGATTGGGCAAAAAATAATGGTCTAACGTTCTCAACAGCAAAATCTAATTTTATGCCTATAAGATGCACGATACAAAATAACTCAATCCTTCTAAACAATAACGCAATTCAAATGATTGACAGCACGCGTGATTTAGGATTTCGATATTCTTCATCACTCACTTTCAACGAACAGATACGCCACCTTATTACTAAAGCCAGACAAAGTATGAATACTATACACAGATCTATAATTCAGCCTCATTGTAAACTAGAAATGTATAAATTATTCACCATTCCTATCTTTGACTATTGTAACATAATATATACTAATATAAATAAAACCGATAGCATAGTTTTAGAAAAGATACAACGTTCTTTCTCAAAATCAATAATCGGTTATACCACCAAACTATCCTATAGAGAAAGATGTATACAACTGAAACTCGATCCTCTATGGTTTCGCAGACTTAAGCATAACCTCATCTTATTCTTTAAAATACTGTCAACGGATAATATGGAAATACGTTCGAATATTCATATACGGCATGATTCTAAATATAGCTTGAGAAACAGTGAAAAAACTATTAAGTTACCAAGGTTTCGTACTAAAGTAAGGAACAGTTTCTTCTTGACTAAATATGCTAAACTGTGGAATCTTCTTCCAAAATATATAAGACTCAGTTCCTCTTTAAATGAATTCAAATCACATCTAGCTTCATTTCTTACCGTTGATAAAATTCGCAATCTACTTAATTTAAATGTTCTACCTGATGATTTATATAATAATGGCATTCCTGGTTATTGATATTAAATAATCGTTCATATCGTTCGAAATAACATTCTCTCGCCTCTGAGTTTTTCTCTCCACAGCAAAATTCTCAATCCGCACTAAAATGAAACTGGCCCCCAGACCTCAAACTATTGGAATAAACCACCTTCACCTAGCGGACAAAAAACGGCTCATGGTCAGGAAAGATCAATCTATTTACAACAATCAAAATGAAAAAGCTTGGAACATTAACAATAGAGATTCTTCGCGCATCTTTGATGGACTTTATCCATTGATCATCAGTGTTGCCGGAAACATTCTAGACTTTTCCTTGCAATAGTTGTGTTTTCGTAATATATCAAATCACGTACGGATTACCTGGAAGCAACTTTAAATACCGTTACCTTTATATTTATTGAACGTTAAATTCCGCTGAAACAAATGACCTTGAACAAATTGTTTTTGCAAATGTACATCCTATAATCTGATTGTACAAAGCTTTTGGAAATTATTGATCATGTTTAACATGCCTTGGACTTCCAAGAATAAAATTTATTTATTTATTTCGAATTATTAAGTGGAATGACTATCAACGAATACATGGTTGGGCGGGAACTTTGTCGACTAAACGAAACGAAGTCCCCTGGCGCAGACAAAATTACCCCCCGCCGTACTTCGCAGGTGTCGCGTTGCTTTGACTGCTCCTCTCACTCGCATATTTAATCTCAGCTTAAATGAAGGAAAATACCACCGCAATGGAAAGCAGGGATGATAACTCCTATTTATAAAGGCGGTAGCCGTTCAGACACAACATAGACCGGTAACGTTACTTCCGGTGATCTCCAAATTAATGAAACGCATTGTGACTGCGCGCATGAGAGAACATTTTGAAAACCAAAATATTTTGACCGCAGCACAACACGGTTTTCGAAGAGGTCGTTGCTGTTTATCTAACCTTCTTACAACGTTCGAGGATTGGACCAATGCACTAGACGAAGGTGAGGCTGTACATGCTTGCTACATCGATATTTCAAAAGCTTTCGATAGAGTCAACCATGACATCTTAATTAAAAAGCTCGAATCCTATGGAATAACGGGAATATTGCTGAATTGGATAAGGGACTATCTTACTGATAAACACGTCCAAGTTCGCGTTGGCAGCCCCTTATCTAGAAAAATAGACGTCACGAGTGGAGTTCCGCAAGGCTCGGTGCTTGGACCTCTTCTATTCTTGGTGTATATGAACGATATAGTAGAGGATATTGGATGCAACTTGATACTATTTGCCGATGATATTAAAATTTGGAAACGTGTCAGGTCTGTTAATGACTGCATGGCATTACAACGGGATCTAAGCATCTTATTTCGTTGGTCACAGTTAAATGAGTTACCATTTAACCCTGAGAAATGTAAAATGCTGCAGCTTGGGAAATCTCTGCACCACACGTATCAGCTTGGCACGCAAGATCTCGTCTGGACCACAGCAGAAAAAGATCTGGGTATCTGGGTTTCGTTTAACCTTAAGCCTGGACAGCATTGCCGTATGGTGTACAATAAAGCTTGCCGTATCTTGAGTCTTCTCAAAAGAATATTCCGGATTTTTACGCCCGAAACCCTACCCCAGGTAATCAACACGTATATACGTCCTGTTAAGGAATATTCCATCCAAGCCTGGGCACCATGGCTGAGGAAGGATATCGAACTACTCGACAGGATTTATCATCGTGCTACAAAGTTGGTCTCCCGGTACAGAAATTTGCCTTTTACAGAGCGAATGTTAAAACTGAACCTACACGATTTTACCCAACGGCGGTTTCGCAGTGACCTTATGTTGACCTTCAAAATCCTGCATTCTGTAAACCATCCCTTAAACACTTGCTAAAGCCCAATGACCTTACTCGAACACGAACACATTCAAAGGCTTAAGCATTCCGCATTCTCGATTGGATATACGTCATAATGTTTTCTCGGTAAGAATTTGTTTTACTTGGAACTATTTGCCTGAAGAAATCACACGATCAGAATCTGTTGAGGTTTTCGCTTCCAAACTCGATGAGTTTATGACGAACCATACGGTATGCGGGTGTCCCTATTGATTTTTGAGATATTTTATATTTTTTTATATATTTTTATAATGTTCCATATACCTTAGTCATCCTATGGTTATGGGTTAAGCTTATGCTTTTTCTTTTCTACCATACAATTTTCTGATTTCTTCTGATTTCTGAATTTTCGCACATTGCTTAAATATTTGCGGGCTTATTCTGTCGGCCTCAGAAGACTTTCAGGTTTTTCGATTAAATAATACTTGAAGGACGCGTTTCTACGCTATATTTATTTCACTCACTGCAACCGTTGCAATGGTTGCAATGGTTTGATTTGGGATTTAAGTTGCGCGTTCTATCAGTTTGAATACAGATGAATAATACGTGGCTAAAGCTGCAGAAGTTTCTGATGCGGTTGTTGTTGGTCCAGCTGACGTGCCCATGGATGCAACTCCTGGTTTTATCCTATGGTATTGTACCGATATAAGCTTTTCATACCATAAATTCTTGAGTCTTGAAGGCTGTTGACCATATCCGGTCAATTTCAAACAAAATGCTTGTTGTTAACGTTATAGAACTTGAACTATTGGACGCTTCATTTTGTGAAGATAATTTGCGGAAATCAGTCAGTGATATAATTTAAACAAGTTGAAATGCTGATCAAAGCGACTTCTTTGTTTTCAAATAATTTAAAAAAATAATCCAACGCTGCTAATGATGGTGTTGACAGCTTCGTTCACTTTAAGCCAATTAAATTATTTTGAAAGAATTTATCATCAAATTTCCAATAAACTATATAAACTATATATCTAATGATTACGCTTTCCATCCCGCAACACGTATTGACAGAAATACCATGATGTTACCAAATCATATTCTTAGTTTTTATTACTCAGCTTAGACCAATGTACTGAGAATTACAAGCAAGTTAATTTTCACGATCCAAACTGAGCTGAAAATATCACATTTCCACCATTCAACAACAAATGAAGGCGTTTATTTTAAAATCCTCGTATTTTGTCGGTTTAACTTAAAGTTGATTTATGACCTTATGTGTGCGGTTGCTAGTATTACGTGGCTCCGGCTATTATCAGACTGTCAGTTTGCAATTCAATGATCGATATTCTAAAAGATACAGCTACTTGCTATCATTGTGAGTGGACCACCTGGTTGACTCTAGGGATGTCTTAGTATGGGAATAGTTGGTTAACCACAAGACAAGCACGTGTTTTCCAACCATCGTCTTCTCTTGAAATGAGCTGTCAAATTGCATTGGTTTGTGAGTGTGTTTGCACCGTGCGCGATTTAATGAACTCATCACAAATGCAAATAATAAAGAGCATCAATTATGCCAATCGTTCGACTCAGTTGCTGGTTGACAGCTCCTGCGGCATCAGAGACGTTCAATCCCATTCGAAGCGAGGCAAGCACTTTTACTCTTTCTGGCTACATAGCGAATAGGTGAGTTTTTTCCACATATTGTCTTTCGTCCACGATCAATACTATTTATAATATTAATATTAACTGCTTCGATTGTTTCTACGTGACTGTCAACTATGCCAAACAAATAAGATTAAAGAATAGAATTTATCATTACCGATGTTGTTGGCTGTCATTCATCAATTTAGATGTCAAGGGGTTGTGTCCAGTCTAATACAGATATCCTCAGCATTTTAAATAACAATAAACTCTAGCGACTAAGGTAATAAAAATTGAACAGGCTGTCTGCGAAGTTAGTAATGTTGATGAACACGAACAAGATTCAAACCTGCGTTCAACAGAAATCTTTTAATAGACATCCCTTCGGTGAAATGAACGTGTATTATCCGAAATAGCCCACATTAAAACAGTTTATACTAATTTTAGCATTGTTTTGGTGTGCTGGGTTGTTAGTTTCCCGGACGCATCGTTGTAATTATAATCTCAGGTTTATTGTGCTATTACAGAACACGAGATATTTATATCCTGTCTCTTGCGTATGTATTACAATAAGATCTGGGAGTAGGGAACATCAATGTTTCTCGGTCAGAATTATCCGCATTGTTAGAATTCGTGACTGGGTGAGCAGATGAGACTTATTGGATATGTAAGACCGACCTTTGCACAGAGCTCTATCTTCGTGAATGCGGTTGCTAAATTTTCTAGTTGTCGCCAATTCGTTGAGAATTGACTTACTGTAACAAGCAAGGCGCGTGAATTAAATCGAATTCACTCGCTTAAAAATCAGCTTGCATTTTATTTTTCAGAATATTGATCATTCACTGCATCCTTTCTGTTTGAATGCGGTAGAAATTTGGAATCTTACCGATGGGTAACTACAATTTTCTTTTAAAAATTGCACCCAAATACGACTAGTATACAATCTAGACAAATATCCCGTAGTTCAACGGAATCCTTTACTTGTTCATAGATTTATAGATATATGATACGTGGATAAAAATGTTACACATTACAAGAGCTATGAAAATGAATATCCGGTGGGCTGTTGTTGAAGAGGAAGACTAAAGTGTAGCATGTCAATGCTAAAGTATTTTATCTTAATACTCGACAGGAAATATACTTACCAGCAAATTTAATCAATACATGCTCAAAAAGATGCACACCATAGGTCAAGCACACCCGTTTTACTGTTACTGTACTCAATTCAACATAGCGGATGTGTCTGCTTCGTCTTGTTTATATAACGCGTCCGTACAAGCATTTACTAATTCCACTGCTTTAGCGTGAATACGTTTCACCTGACATCAAATGTCTTCTAGGATGTCTATGTTCAGGTTTTGACATGTACATAAGTGTGCACCAATGCATGCGAACGGCTGTCTATGGATTGGTAGTACATCTCAATTTGGGTGGATTCATTTTATGCGCCATAGTATTTGTACTAAAATCCGTGGCTATTAAAATCCTCGAAAGTCCTCGCATATGATACAGTGCATGTAGTTGCATTCTCTTTCGCAACTAAAAATTTAACTGAATTATCTGGCATCAAAATCAACTTTTCAATTAATCAAAATCGAAATTTTTGTATCGACGTAGTTTTCTCTCTTGTTCATCACTTTATAATCAAGTTGACTTGTACAACTGACCTTCCACTATGGTTCCAAAAGAACAGATAGGTTTTTAACTCAGCTCCATATAATGATCAATTGGTTCATTTAGCTCATGACTTTAATTCTACGATCAGCAATATATGATTCAAGGTAATTCAAGGTTTTTAATGGTCTAAAAGTCAACAAGCTTAACAACAACCATAGGATGATAAAAATTGAAATTTAACTGTATAAAAAATATAAGGAGCAATCCCATAATCGATGCCTCAGAGCAGAATTCGAATTTATTTGTTACCAGGATTTATCTGTTCAAGCTGAGCAACTTACTTCCAAATCTTCTTGATCGTCGTGATACATGACGCGTATGTATGTTCAACACATTTCAGCCATTGTCTTTATACGACAAGTTGTTAAGTGCAGTCTGCTTGGGGTACTCGATCTATTTGAGAGTACAGGAAATAAAATTAACGCATTGTTAATCAGTCATGCGATCGATACCAATACTCATTATATTAGAATTAGCTTTCGGGATAAGGAATTGTTTTGCCATTTACGGCTTGTTCTACCTCAGTCTCGTGAGATTTATGTTACTCTCGAAATAAATTAATGAATCTCTCCCTCATTTGAAAGCAATAATCAAATCAACCTTGCAAAAATACTCGCTTAAGTCAAAGCTAACCAAAAGCACAACACACCCAAATGTAACAGAACATTATCAACAATACATAAGTCTGATTTGCAGACTAGCGGTTTTAGAGATAATGCAATATAGTCCGCTAGTTTATCGGTTGATGTTACAATCACAAATACGACAGATCAGACAAGGATATCTCGCAAAAATTTCTCTGGTATAAAATAAATCTTCCAGTGTAAGTGGGTTCAAAGTTTAAAAAATCATGTCAAAAATTATCTTACATTCCTCATATTTCATACCCTGAACGATGTTACTGTACATAGCTACTTCACACCACTGATTTACCATTAAATCGCACAAATCATCGGTAATCCGTACCCCAACAGACAGAGCACAAACCAAGGCAATGGATGTGTTAATCCGTGACCTGTTGTTTGCCAACGACGCAGCTTTTATTGCTCACTCCTAAGTGAACCTACAGTCTCTAATGGACTGTTTTTTGTCGGCATGCAAAGACTTTGGGCTAACAATCAGCATGAGGAAGACGAAAGTCCTTGGTCAAGGGACTTATCGCCTTCCATCATTACTGTTGGAAACTGTCAGCTTGAACCAGTACATCATTTCTCATATCTTGGTTCAACCATTGCGGATAACCTCTCGCTAGACACGGAGATTGATAAGCAGATTGGCATAGCAGCTGTCATTTTGTCCCGATTGAACTCTGGTGTTTGGGGTAACCGCAAGCTGACTGTAAAGACAAAGATGAAGGTATACAGCGCGAGCGTATTAAATGCTTTACTGTACGGCAGTGAAATCTGGACCACACACGCAAGACACGAATGGAAGTTGAATGCTTTCTATCTACGAAGCATCCGTCGTATCTTGAACATATCGTAGATGGACAGAATGACTAACGCTGAAGTACTTTCAAAAGCTGGTCTACAGAGCATGTTCACCCTATTACGTCAACGCCTCCTGCGGTGGCTTGGTCATCTCTATAGAATGGAAAACGATCGTATTCCGAAAGATCTACTCTATGTTGAGTTACAATTAGGAAGTCGAACATTCGGCAGACCGCATTTGAGGTACAAAGATGTTTGCAAAAGAGATATGAAAGCTTCTTTGCTTGACCCCCGTGAGCTGGGAAAACTTGACTCTGACCGCTCACTTTGGGTGGCATTGTGTAGCATCGTCTGCAATCTGTGGAGGGCAATACAGCTCTTTGCTCTGGCGCAGATCAATGCCGCCGGAGTGCCAAACTGATTATGACAACTGAGTTCTGACTATCGTTGCCTGCCCGCTGCGGGCGAGGATTGTTTCAAAGTGATAGAAAGTGCTTCAAAGTTGTAATGGTCTAAAAAGCATTCAGCTTAACAATAACCATAGGATGGAGTTATGAGCTATATACAATAAAAAAGAACAGGGAAACTCATGTAGTGTAAATCGTATCAAAATTTGGGTTTTCTCTCAAGTATTTGTCCAAATTAGCTTCAAAAATATCCAGGTTGGCTGAGTGTGTAACAGTAGAGGGGAGGGTGTTACATGTGAAACTTACACGTGCAGCATACGAATACCTTCGACAGTTCAGTCTTGAAGTGGGAATAAGCACTGTAACTTCATGTTTCCGACTGGCGCGGGGTGGCGAGCGTGTGGAAAGTTTGGACAAGGGATGATTTGGGATGTGCATAATGTTGTACATCAGTATGAGGTCACCTCTTAGTCGACGACAGCGAAAGTCGAAAAGATTAACACTTCTCAAACGTTCTTCATGTGGTTTAGCAGCTAGTCCGGATACAAACTTTGTAGTTCGGTGGTAAATACGCTGCAGAAGATTGATATCTTTCTGAATCCAGGGTGACCAAGCCTGAACAGCGTACTCCATCGATGGTCTCAGATAGGTGTTCATGATACGGGGCACCGACTGAGTCGTGAATCTGCCGAAAATTCGTTTCAATAACGCCAAGACTCGTGACGCATTTTGTATACCGCTTTGCACTGCAGAGAAGTCTTCAGACTTGAACTGCTCCAAACACTTAAATCCTTCTCTTCCGTTGTCCAGACGTGTTGGTGGGACCCAAGAGTGTAGTTGTAATTCACGGTCTTTCCAATGTTTAACACCTTGCGCTTTTGGAAGTTGAATAGTAGTTTGTTTCTCAGAGACCAATCGGGCAATGTGTTCAGATCCTTCTGCAAAATTTCATAGTTGTCATTTGTACGTATGCTTCTCCAAAGCTTGATGTCGTCCGCAAATAACATAACCTCCCG
>JACCGJ010015858.1:0-22459 GCA_013407085.1 Atriophallophorus winterbourni
ACTTTGACTGACATTTACACTAACGCAATGAACATATCTTAGGCAAACGTTTGGGAGAATATACGACTTCCATCATTTCACTCACGCATTCACAAAGCTTAACATGGATACTCAAATCACAGTGAAATGATCTCGTAACAGGAAAAATATCTGCTTCTAAAACATGCATTTTGTGCAAGTGTAAAAATTCTCAGAGCAGTAAAAATGTCACGAAGACAAACCTGGTACACCGTCGTTTGAATGAAATCAATACGTGAGATTCGCCTTAACGGCAACATCCTGCTTTCATAATGTTGCTAGATAAGCTGCTATTGAAAAAGCTACCCTGTCGTAAATGTAACTTAGTGAACGCATGAACAAACGCATTTCACGGTAGTGACCTCGGAAAATATGCAATTTGCTCAAAGAGAAAACTTATTACCGTCCATTCTGCATGCAATCGCGAAACACGTGACTGTCCCGAGGACATCTTGCGATCCAACTCCCACTTTCTCTAACTCAGCAGCACACACCTGCAACTGACTGATGCACATGCTGACATTCAACAATGGACAAGTGTTCACTTACAAACAGCTACACAAGTTTTACACAGTCTAGTAATCGTATCGTGCTTGAAACCTCCTGGACTCCAGTTATATACACGTTTTAGTTAAACTGGCCAGAGACCCTTGATTGAAATCGAGCATTTTCTCTGCCTTCCGACGATCTAAAAGGTATATGATGTGGTACGAAAGCACAAGCCTGATCCAGGCAAAGTCCCGCACAGTTAGAGACTGCGTGTGGACTAACATACTGTCAGGTTGCCCAGGCTTAGACAAATGAGAAAGGAAATAGAAATGGTAGTGAGACTCCAGCGTGTTTTAGCATGCAGCTCACAACAAATGGCCAATCAATTTAGCCCGGTACTAGCCGCACAGCACGGATGTACCGCAAGATTGCACATCACTAGAAGGGTACCAATGTAGAAATTGTATATTGACTTTCTTCCTTGGTTTGTATGGATTATTTCAATAATAAGCATTCTTCGCGCACTTTTCTCGTTCTAGTGGTTACTTCGGTTTGTGGGCTTACCGCTTACTGGCGCCATTAACAAAAATAAACGTAACCTGACGTTCCGTGAGTTTTATCCTAATTACTTATAAATCACTTTTTAGGCATAATCTTCGATCAGAATTTTAAGTATCTATCTATCTATCTATCTATAAGTACATAACGAAATTAAACGAACGTAAAGTGAAGGCTTATCTGCCCTCGATTTTGCTGAATACATAAGCACTGGATTACTCCCTTATCAGGTACATAATTACTGAACATTTACGAACAGCGGTGGTATGGTATAAACGCACGTATAATATGCTGTGGGGAAACGATTTAATATCTGTAACTGATGTTGGAACAGAGACCGTTCGAAGCATGATGGATTGATAAAATTTAAACATGAGCTTTTCTCAAAGTTTAGAAGCTTTATTTAGCACTCGCTTCACGTGTACGATCATAAACGTGTGAATTGGGGATGAACCTAATCTTCTGATCCGGAACGTGGTATTAATATGAAGCGATTTAGAGTATTTTTAATTGTATGTGTGGGCCGACACCGACCGATGGAGTTAACACAACAACAGTGTAATGTAACAAGTTCGTACTAGGATTCCAAGCAACTCAACTACGAGCATGAGACGCTAAGGAATGAACTTAAACGGAGCTTAAGTTAGATATACGAAACGTGGTTGCTACATAAGGTCGAACAAATGGAATCTCAATATGCGGGTACCGGTGGCGATCCTCTTCCAATAAATTCGACTGCGGGTCCGACGAAACTGTTTTGTGTTCTAACCCGAGAAAATCCCAAGTAATAATTACCCAAATGCTGAACACTGAAAAACTGTTATGCTATTGAATAGCTTAACCCAACACTACGCGTAACAAGAACAAAGGCAGACCAACCGGCCTTGTAGGCTGTAGCTCGTTTGTATTTATAGGTTGCGTCTCACAAACCCAGACTGTCTGGCGAAACCAGACTGTCTGACAAAACTAGACTGTCTGGCGAAACCAGACAAAGGCCGACAAATTAATCAGAATCGAGAATAATGAATTCAAAGGGTTTAAAGTTAATAATGAGTCTTTGAGGAAAAGAATGCTTCCTCAACACCTCCCCTTTTTGGATTCTCAATACCGGGACTGGCGTGGATTGACCTGCAACGGTTTAACGGGCTTGCTTTTTCTGGTCGTCCAGCGTCGTGGTTGTAGACTTCGGTCATCCGGTATGTCCGTCATGATAGATTCGGTTGAAGTTGGAACGTTGAATGTTTCGTACAGTATGTCCGGTGGTATCCGCATCTCGACGAGCGTATCGGAGGCGACGGATCTCAGACGTAACTGATTTCTGTGTCGTGTTACGACATTGTTTCCAATTCTGACGTCGAACATTACACTGCCTCTGCGATGGATGATGGTACCATCGGTCCACGGTGGACTTGATGTTCTGTAGTCTCGTACGTGGACAGCAGTTCCTGGTTCAAAGCATGACTGATGATTCCGATTGTGTGCGAGCTTTGTTGGCTTAGGCAGCATTGCATTATTCGTACGTAGCTTTCTGCCCATGAGTGCTTCAGCGGGGGTTTTGCGGCTTGGCAACGCATCATTCGGCGTAGTTCTGTACACCAACGGAAAACGTTGTAGACCATCGACGGATGTCCCCTCCCCACGTGATTTCAGATCTTGTAGCCTTTGGAGTTCAGCTTCGACTTGTGGCAGAGACGCGTACGGCACAGGTCGTTTCGGTCAGAACACGGGCTTTGCATCTTTGTTGAGATGGAGAGAAACTTGCGTCTTGTTGCATTTTCCAAGTTCCTTTGTAAACACGGTTGCGTGTTCAAGCATAATCTCGTCTCGCGTTTTCTGAAGTGTTTCGGTTGCAGCGACCTGATTGCAAATTGTACTGATCGGAAGGCGAGCCAGATCGAGAAGATCGAACCAATCGAGTCCAAACATGTTGAGCTGTGAATTAGACACGTAGCACGTGCCTACGACCGTTGAACTTCCAAACGAGATTTGGCATTGCAGCTGTCCAGTCAGCTGTATGGAACCACCACAGGCGCTGGTGGCGGTCTGCGTCGTAGATGTGAGTTCTGGGGAACCAAGTTTCCGCCAGAGTTTCCGGGAGATAATTGTTATGTCCGATGCAGTGTCCAACTGCAATCGAACAGGTTGGCCGTTGATATCGACCATAACGAATTTTCTCCGATCGGCTGCGTTGACTTGGAACGTGGCCAAAAGACTGAGCGACTTCTTCGAAGACTTGTGTGAAGGCTTCGATCGACCAATACTTTCTTTGCAGAAACCGTCCTTATGACCGACCGTGTTGCATCGGTGACATCGGTGTTGTTTGAACGGACAGAATTTGACGAAATGCCAATCGCCGCATAGCCAACACGCAGAAGGAGGCTTCTTCGATCCTGGCGAAGATGGACTTGGTTTCTGGGAACCAGGTGGATTCGGGCCAAGATTACGTATCTTCTTGTGGATTGATTGAACCGCAGGTTTGCCATGGCCCCCAAAATGGACCATAGCCGAATCCCGATGGAGATTGACTGCAGGTGTGCCATGGTCCCCATGTTGGACCATAGCCGAATCCCGTTGGAGATTAACCAATCGAAGATATTCGTTACCAATGGCTTGTAGCGTGAGTGAAGGGTCCTGTTCCAGTCGATTTAGGAGCCGGGTCCGGATATCTGTGAAACTGGAAGACTGGAGACTGCATATAAATATGAGCGATTTAAATTGATCATCCGTTAGTGAACGAAGCTTAAAACGCTCGCACTCTCTATTAACAATGCCCATGTGTGTTAAGAAATCGTCGGATTCCTGCATAACTAATTTAAGGCATCGATAACGTGTTAAAGAGTGATGACCTGTCTCCAAATAGTTGTTTCAGTGTTTCGACCGTCTGTATGAATGAACGGTCGCGTGGGTTTTGTGGCAAGATAAAGTTACAATATTTATCGAGTTCACTGGGGCCAAGTTTGCGAAGTAGAAGTCTTACTTTCCACGCATCGTCCTGTGCGGCAAAATCTACGCGGAATGAATCTTCATACCTGCGGAACCACGTTTCGAATGTGACGTTAGCCTCAGCGTCGAAATTGAACTCATGGATACTATTAGCGACACCATCGACGGACGGTTGAGCACTGCTGCTCGCTAGAGTACCTGACATTTTACTTTGAACCAATAGTTCCATCAACTTTATCTGCTGTTCAAGTAACATTTCTAATTTACTCTGATCCATTTTTTTAAAAAATTAAAATCCCCGTCGCCAATAATGTTGTGTTCTACCCGAGAAAATCCCAAGTACTAATACCCAAATGCTGACACTGAAACCTGGTTATGCTATTGATAGCTAACACCCAACAGCATACGCGTAACAGAACAAAGGGCAGACCGTCGGGCAAAGCTTTACTACCGTCTCTTACCAACCGTCCCTGGTAGGCTTTAGCTCGTTATGTATTATAGGTTCGTCCACAACCAGACTGTCTGGGCGAACCATACTGGTCTGACAAACAGACTGTCCTGCGAAACCAGAACAAAGGCCGACATTAAATCAAGGAAATCGAAATAATGAATTCAAAGGGTTTTACAGAAGTTAATAATGAGTCTTTTGAGGAATAAGAATGCGTCCTCAACACGAACAAAGGAGTCAGTGAGACTATAGCTGAATTATACGATACCCTTATCACTAATAAGAATCAACGCCCCTCACGCTGGGCCGAACAGCTGACTGTGGGCAACGGATTCAGTGACTCATTAGAAGCAGTATAATCCTTAGCTTCTTAGCGTAAATTCTCCAAGTGATTTGAAAATTAAAGCATGTATCGATTCCATGGAACGGCTTAAGGCTGCTGGCCCGGATAACATACCGCCAGTTTTGTTCAAGGAAGGTGGCCAAGTCCAAATCAATACGTTAGGCGATATCCTCCGTGAAGTGTGGTTGTCAGAATCCGTCCTACCGAGTTCGGGAGACTCAGTTATCATACTGATATTTAAAAAAGGTGTACGAAGCTCTTGCTATAATCACCATGGAATAAGTCTTACTCCCATCATTACGAAAGTATTAGCGGCCATATGCCTTCGAAGATTAACATCGCATAGAGAATCACAGATCCCAGAGAAGCAAGCTGGCTTCCGGCCTGGCAGAGTCTGTCGACTACATTTTACTCTATAATCTTAGAACTGTGTGTTAGGAGGGCACCATCCTAACGAATAAAACAAGCCAAATTACCTGGTCGATCAAAGTTCGCAACGGAGAGAAATTGCTGTTGGGTAGGCCATGTTGTACCTTGGCAACAAACCCCATCTTCACTAAATCCAAATTATCTGACTCTCCCATGACAACCACCTTCCATCGTTCCCAATATGCACTTTCCCGTGATTATAGTGTACTCTCACACGTTCACTCTGTTGTTGCCATATAAATACAAACCACGTCCACACACTGGGCGTTTGGACCTTGGACTCCCGATCGACGTTCAATTCCTGTCTTGTTCTGTTTTGCTGACTGCTGGGTTAGGAACAACGCAGATTGATAGAACGCTGCTGCACCTTGCTGTGCAAAGGCATTCCGCAAAAGTAGGTTAACATACTGCCTTCACTTAATGCTAATACATCTAGATGCGTTACGGTTTACAACGACCTTTCACCCAAATTCCCCACTACAAGTGGCTTCCACAAGGATGTCCGATTTTTCCGTTTCTGTTCAATTGTGTAATTGACGCCATCATGGAAATATGCAGCGAAGGATCCCCAGCTTTTGGAGTTCACATAATACCCGGTGGCAAGCTTCTCGACTTGGTTTAGTATGATATAGTTCTGCTTTTCGACTGGTACGCAGATGCACAGGCGATACTAAATAAACTAGCTTGTATTATTCCGGCATTTGGAATGCGTTTCGCAACAACTAAGTACAATGTTCTGATGCGAAACATCGACTAATGAGACAGCACTTTATTATTTGGCAATCAGGCGTTTGAAAATGGTAGATAGTTTTACGTATCTCGGTAGTTGTATCAATAATTCTGCATCGTTGGATGACGAGGTCTCGGCAAGCATTTCTAAGGCAACCGTAGAATTCCGCAACCTATGTCACCCCTGGCGTCAGGACTCTCTGTTACTCAAAGGTAGATTATACAAAGCCACAGTTCTGGCTGTATTATTGTATGGGTGCGAAACGTGAACCATACGTGAAGAGCACATTCGGCGTATTTGACAACCGATGTCTTCGCAGCATTCTAGGAGTTAGCTGTTCTAATAGCATACGCAACGATGCTTTCTTAAATAAATTCTTCGGTAGTGATGTATATATTTTCAATGTCGGTCTCGCACTAAGCATCTCCTTGGAGTGTTTGCTTAGCCTTGTATGTCGTCAAGTGGAGTAATGAGGAAAGCCCGTTATGATACATGACAGTGAAAGCTCCAAGGAAACTGTTGTGCTGATGTCGCTTACTCTTCCATAGAATTCGTAGCTATTTAAGTCTCACACTTCCCCATCTTTAGGATTTTATTTTGTCAGGGTTGTGTGACACTTAAGCATTCGGTACATTACTTTACTTTTGTGCGGCTGGCTCCACGGGTGGATTAGCCGGCTTCATTGATGTCTCGGATCGCACCAGCCCACGCACGTCGATCGGAGGCGAGATCGTTGCAGATCGTGATCCAGTCTCGTTCCCACCTGCGAACTCCGTAGACGGTACGCAGACCCATTGAGACATCATCATGAAGTTTCTTGGGGGTAGTGTACAAGTGATGTCCCCAGCACCACTCGGTGTTTGTTCGAGTACACCTCTCTAGCCTTTGCACAGCCAAGTGCAACCTACAAGGCAGCAGGGAGTTGGCAGATAAACGCGCTGTGCGCCAGTTATCTACCTACGGGACTTCTCTCCGGATTTTTCCTCGGGGTTTTCTCCCGAAGCCTTTCCCGCAATCGGGTGACCCACAAGGCAGTGGGGGTTTGGGGTCAGGGTTTTCCTTCCCCTAGATGGATTGCCAGTAGCTGACGAGCTCCATCTGCCCGGAGCAAACTGGTTTTAAGGCGCCAGTCACCCGCCTTCGCCCCTTCTCCTGTCAGTAAGAGCAGTTCCGCCGGGCTTGTGAAAGCCACTCGTGCAGGCCAGGAGTTGGACTTGGTTATCAGAGGCTATTTGAGACACACGCCACGTGGGAGCATTTTATAGATAGTAGGTGGCTCATTCCTACTACCACCCCCGGCTGTGACAACCTTTGGAACCCATTCAGTACATGCTACCGGTTTAGTGGTGCTGATTGCTTTGTCAGCAGAAGTCATTCATAATTCTTGTTGTGAAGAAGCTTAAACGGGATTTTATCGTTTTTGCTTTCGATCTAGAAGATAAAAACAACGGTTACGGTGGTTAATCAAAATGTCCAGGATACATCATATGAATATATTTCCAAAAGAGAAAAAATCGGGAAAGAAAAATAAAAAGGGAAAAGTCAATGTAACTGTCAAATAAGTGTAGCAGACTGACTACTACAATAACGTCCCACGAAGAACGCACCGGACATTGAAGAATTTATCGCGGTATCCAAGACGTGTACGACGGTATGGTATGGTATATATGCACGAGCCTGATCCAGGCAGTGTCGCACAGTCAGAGACTACCGTCGTGGACGACGGTACAGAATAGCAGTCATGTAGCACGCGTGAATCAGTATCAATATTACAGGGCGATAGTCGAATAAATAGAAACGAGTGACCAGATTCTTTCGGAGCTGTACATGAAAACAACCGCCACTACCTGGATTGATTCGTAGGGAGCACATGCGTGTTTACTTATGAATGGAAGATGGGAGAGGTCTCATCGCCGAAAGGTGAGAGTTAATGCATGTCGCATGTCCAATCGAATGAAAAGAGGATGGACAGCGGTTAATTTCAACAAAAACGAAAAGATGAAAAAAAAACGCTTTTTATGTTTCAAAAGTATTTTCCCAATATTTTTGCTGTTTTTGACAATACATAGGGATGGATTTAATCTTAAGGGTAATGCTCCGGAATGGGCACCTGCCACTGTTCGTCTAGCCCATGTTTGAACGCATTTACCGCTGGGAGTAAGTTCCACGTGTTCACTACACGGATACGTTCCGGATTCCAGCCTGGTGTGCTGTTTACTTAGCTTAAGAATGTGCCCTCGAGTCCCAACCAAAGGAGAGAACAGAAAAACTCATCGAATTCGAGATAGCTTGATCATTTGACAACTTTAAAGATCTCTAGATCCCCTAAGTTGCCCCTTTCTAAGCGAGAAAATTCCTAATGCTAATAGACTATTTTCATATTTGGTGTATGCTAACCATTCGATCATGCTAGTGGCATGTTTCTGTACCACTTCTAGCAGCACTATATCTTGGTAATACGGCTTCCAAGACTGAATACAGTATTCTAGATGTGGCCTTACTATTGCCTTGTAGAGGGGCAACAGTACCTCATCTTTTATGCAAGAGTTCTTTCTTGGCCTTTTGAGTCGCAGCAGCGGATGAAATATCAAGGTCAATCTGTTTTAGGTACAGTAAAACACAGAAATTCATCAGTTGCGCCGAAAAGAAAGTTAAGAGAGACTTCGAATCTAGTCTTGCCAAAAAGATCAACTTGAGAGCTTTTTATGACTATGATCGATCCAAACGATCTTTAAGAGAAGAAATAGGTACGTTATTGTTGGATTCAAAATAGTTCAAGGATTTAATGGTCCAAATTGAAAGTAGTTTACAGTAATCATAGATTAAAAATATAGGGAATGCATAAAAACAACACAAATGCTTTACCAATATGGAAAGTCAGCACGTGTATTCAGCTGCGGGGTTGGATTTCTCAACATTTACTTGTCAAGTTCAGCCTTGAACATGTTCGGGCTGGATGCATATAAGATATTTGGGGAAAGAGAGTTACATATAAATCAAACTCAGACAGCAAAGAAAACTTACTACAATTTGATCTACAATGTTGAATAATTAACTAATAGCTCTGCGATTTGCTACACCGTGCTTCTTGTAACACGATGAAAGCAAGGCTTTTACTGCATAGGAAAAAGTCGATGCTTGGCAAACATTCTTCTGCAGCGATCATTAGTGTGATTCAGGTAACCTTTAAGCAACTAACAAGTACAGCGCACCTCTTTAACTCCGTGGAAGTTAATCGGAAAATGATCACCACGGTTCTGACGCAGCTGGATAAAATTAAATTCGGCCGACCCCGACGGTATACATCCAGCTATCCTTCAATCGCTCACGGATATTGTTAGCCCTGCAATCAGCAATTTTTGCCAGCTTCATTACTCCAGGGTATACTACCGAATGATTGGTAACAAGCGGTTGTATCGATAAACGAAAAGGGTCCCAGTTGGGATGTACGCAACTTTGAGCCAATAAGCCTGGGTAGAATTGTTTTGCAAGTTCTTGGAAAAAATAATTCTGCACTAAAGATGTAAACATTTGGTAGCCAATTCCTCACTATCCGATGCTTAGCACGGATTCTGAAAAGAAAGGTCCTGTCTAGCAAAACTTCTGAGATTTCTTGATGAAGTGACATTACGGCTCGACGAAGGGAGAGTAGTCGAAGTATGCTACCTTGATTTTCTAAAGACCCTTGACTCAGTGAAACATAGTTACCTTCTGCACAAGCTAAGGTGAACTGCATTGATGGTTAGAGAGGTTTTTAACAAATCGCACTAACTATGCTAGAATTGTAGATGTGCGCTCGGAGGAATCAGTGATGCTCAGTAAAGTGCCTCCAGGCTCAGATCTTGGTTTACTTATTTTCCTTATTTTTGTAAACGACCAGGCAGCCTGCTCGATTTCATGTCGCTTCTTGTTTGCGGATGATGTTAAGATCCTGGGACCCGACAGTAGAAATACGCTTATTACTGATATAGAAAAAGTAATCTAGTGGACAAAAACAAGGGACTAGCCACTTATTCGGCGACTACACAACTAAAAGTCGGCGAAGGATCTCGATATTACCATCATATGTATCTGTATTGTTCCATTTTCTGTCTGGTATCAGTCTAGGCATGGGTAACATGACAGCGTCTTACACCACTTGCAGTCTTTGAATGTGCTGCACTTTGCCTGCAAAAGGCTAGTGATTTTATACATCATACATTGTTTATTTATAATATTGCATTGTTTTCTGAATTGATGACCTCCTACCGTTACATTCGAGATATCCAGGAAACAAGAACGTGTGAACCGTATGAACTGTATACTGAATATCGAAGTACCGGGTGCTCAACCGTATTCCGTTTAATGAAATCTGGTCGCGTGATTGGCTTTTAGGCACCTTCAGGCCTGTGCAACTTAAGCAAACGGTTTCTCTTTACCCACTTTGAGAAAATTCGAATTTCTGTGTATGCCTACCAAACAGTTTGTGTTGACGTGTATATCGTAGCTGGAGTGGTCGATGTTTATAATCCTCAGGCACGAAAATAACGTAACTGACAGTCTGTTGAAATGTAGAAAGTTGGAGCGCGTTCTCCAGTTGGGATTGCTCGTAAGGATTTCATAAAGCATGCACTATATCTCAGCATCTGATAACAATGGACATCTTTCAACGTGGTACGAATAACAAGAAGCAACAATGGTAATGACTAAGACCAACACTTTGTATTTGCGGGACTCATGATTACGCTTTATATTCGGTTGTGAAATCTGTCGACTAATCCATTTGAAAATGGTGGTATTCTATAGTCCATAAGTATTTTGTAACCTGTATCTGATTTAGCTCCTGAAAATATGTTGACGGTAATGGACCACCTCTGTTAATAGTAACTGTGGTCGGTACTCCAAAGTTTGCTGATCAAATGCCCAACGGAAGATCTTGTAACCATTTTTCAATGCTATCAGAAATGAAGTCAGTCAATGGCTAAAGAGTGGATTGACGCGCGTCAATATATACGTATATGCGCAGAAAACACCATACGTTAATATGCGTTTTTAAATAAAACTGATTGCGAAAAATGTTATCTCATTAGCGATTCAGCTGTTGTACCACAGCTCGGTCATATATGCATATATCTTCTAGAAACAATATTCCTTTTAGCGAACTCGGCTTTATTTTTTCTATTGAACTTCTGGCCGGACATTCTTTCGCCTTAATAATATGCTATATGGCTGTGCGAATCAAAAGGGTCTAAATATATAAATAAATAAATGTTTCATTCTTGGATTTCCAAGGCATGCTAAGCATGATCAATAATTATCAAAATTGTTTGTATACAAAAAGCATAAAAATGGACAATAGTTATTAAATTTTTAAGGTTCAAGTAATTTTTGTTCGTAAAATGATAAAGGTAAAAGGTAATCAATCATTTTTACAGAAATTCAATAAATCATCTGTTATTTTATGAAAGGTTTCCCGCAGGTATCAAGTCATACAATATTTCAAATGTTGCTCACAAGAAAGCAGTCATAAGTTCCTGAAATTTCGAAAATATTGAATCTGTTTCTGTCCCTTTCAATTTTTTCACCTATGTAACAACTGTGTGTAGTGAACCTAAAATCATTGACATTATTAATTGTTCCGTTGAGACGTGCTTCGTGACTGCTCTTCTTTTCCGTTGCACACGTCTTGGCTACCCCGATAAATTTTTCATTGTTATTTGCGTTTTCTCTAACCTTCGTGGGACGTTAATGTAGTTGTCAGTCTACTAAAAATTGGTTAGCCCAAAGTGAGACACGAATCCTTCGTGTACTACAAATTGGTGATCCCTATATACACGCATCCCTCGAGTATTTGTTTTCCGGTACGCCGATTTTCCCGGGTGAAATCAGCGTTATTATTTCCAGGTATTTTTTTACCTTGTATTATTCAGCATTTTCGCATCGTTTACTTTCAACCAGTTTTATCGGTTAGAAACAATCTTTTGCCGTATTCTGTATACCATGGTCGATGTTAAACGCGCCATAGTGTCCTAAACGTTCACCACAATACCCAGTTTAATTCCAAGGGACCCTGAGAATTAGTTTCATTTTTTTGAAATTTAATCTAATGTTAAAATATGATTGATGACAAAGTCAAGTTTGCGCAATTAAAACAGAAACTCTGAGCTGACTTGTTGATACAGGTTCGCGACGCATTCCTTGCTGCTCGCGAAAGAGACCGCTACCGTAACGTCAAGTAGGACGTGATTTCCCGCACGGTCCAGTCTGAATAATCTAGGCTACAATAGCTTTTCGGAAACTTGGTGGTTGCCGTCAAAAAGCCATTTTCCATACTAATGGAGATGGGCCGCCTGTTAGGGACATCGAACATGGACGAGTTCTTAATAAAGAAGATATGGTTCCAGCGACATTTTGAGTACGTGCAAGCCATATTGGATGCTGTGAAAGGCACTGAAGTGCCTGAATAGCGTAAATGTTGGGTAGCATCGCAGAACGCATCCGTTTCCAGCTAGCAGATGCAAATATTTCCACAGTGAGCACTGAACGACAACAAGCATTGGGTCACCAGAACTAAGACAGTATATAGACATACTAACTGAGGTTCCAGCTTTACGCAATAATGTTCGCAACCTCACACTCAAAGCAAGCCACGATGACGCACTCCATCCCGCCAAAGATCGAATAGCCGTACTCGGTTGCCTGTTGCTGGATACAAGGGAAATACGGTGATGATGCACGATGTTGCATTAAACCTTGCTACTGTCACACGTCGCAAGCGAAAAACTGGAGCCAAGATATGAAGATGACTTCTGTCGTCAGCCCAAAGCCATTAGGTCACCTTTTCTTCATCCAGGATAGTTCTTCATATCTACGTTTTCTGGTTGACACCGTTGCACTTGTAAGTGTACTTTCGGTAGACCCCCGCGCAACGTCGAGTCCGATATTCCTTTCAAGTCTACGTAACGAAATAAAAACTTCTCAAACTTTATTTGATTCTCTTAAACCGTAATTATCTCTTATAAAATCCTTTTAAAATTCACGTGAGCGTATCAAACGGATGGGTTCTAACAACCTACAGTCAACGCAACTTGAACATGGACTTGGGTTTGCGACATAAATTTTGCTGGATTTTCACAATCGCTGCTGTTTCATTTGCAATCACAGGCGTTGATCCAATCACCTTCTACTGCACTACTTGTGGTCACTATAGCGGTTGAACACCACATTACCGCCAGTGGTCCCCGGGTTTACGCTACACCGTGGCCATTAACGCTAAGGAAGTTGCTGATTTATACAATTAAGCAATCTAGGCCATATAGTAGCCCTTTGTCCTCTCTCCTGCATATGGCCCTGAAGAAAACCCTGAACGATTAACGCCTGTGTGGCGATTTCCATAGACTGAACAAGGCGACGGTACTCGATAGTATCTCACTCCGCATATTATAGACTTGACAGTCAGTATTGTTGCAACTTGTAATTTCACTTTCTTTTCAATTGTACTTCCATTTCCATCAATGTTTGTTTTAATCAACCATTATTCCAGAATATACTTTTTCCGCGCGCGTTCCTCTTCTGCTTGATTTTCGTGGTGCTGCGTTACTGCTTGTTTGCTAATCACGACGGTTAGCAGCAAAATTGACTTTCGCCACATTTTTCAGCTTCGACAATTCTAATTGCTGATCAACGCGATACACCGGAGTTTGGAGCTGGAATATTTTGTGTGTGGATATTTGCATATGACATTGAATTTTCACTTATCGTGAGTTCGTTCCTTGTCTATTTTTACTATAACATTTTCCTTTTATATTTTTGCATTTATCCACTACATAATTGGTGAGCCCGAGCACTACATAATTGGTGAGCCCGTATTCCACTTTTCGCTCAGAACTCCCGTTATTTCTTTCAATTTTGCTATAATGTCGTTTGAACTAGCAGATAATACTCACGAACGCGTCGACAGAACCAGCGTTAATCATGTATCAGAAGGTGGCAAAATCTCAAAGCTTGCAGCCACCGTGGCCATGCTAACTGAGGAACTTGCATTCTTACGGCTTATCATTTCTAACTTGGAACGCTCTAAAACTTCTATATCTAGACCCCGGAGTCCATCTGGAAATAGAAGCCGCTCTCGCCCTCGCAATACCAACTGGTTCTGTTATTATCACCGTCGTTTCGAAAACGCTGCGCGCAATTGTCGACCCGGGTGTAAACATCCTAACGCTGACAGCCACCGTGTTGAAAAACCACGTAGCCAGTCAATTATGGCGACGACCGTTCCTGGCAAACCCACTAGTCGCCTCTTATATGTCTACGACGCATCTACTAAGCTCCACTTTCTCGTAGACCCCGGCGCCGAGGTAAGCGTTTTACCGCGTAGTTACGAAAAACGCAACCTCCGTCCTTTAAACATCACTTTGCAGCCGGCTAATGATTCGAAAATCTCGAACTATGGTGAGAAACTTTTAAAACTCGATCTCAGACTCAGACGTGATTTCCCCTTCATCTTCCTGATAGCCGATGTGCAGAAGCATATCATCGGTATCGATTTCCTGACGAAATGCGGTCTCGTAGTCGATCTCCAACACCGACGGCTACACGACAATACCACGTCACTAAACGTGTCCGGTAAAATACGTTCCATCGCATTACCTAGTCTTCGAATTTTCGTCCCGAACAATGCCACTTACAGCGATGTCTTGCGCGAATTCCCGACTCTAACACGCCCAGCACCATACACGGAGCGACCTACACACGATGTTCATCATCACATCGTCACCAAAGGGCCTCGAAATGTTGCTAATGCTCGCAAGCTACCGCCTAAACAGCTGATAGCAGAAAAATGCGAATTTGTGTTCACACTGAGACAGACTGGCAAAAGGGTACTTGACAATCGCACTACCGGCGAAGCTGAACCAGCATCCTACCGCTCAAGACCAAAGCAACACTTTCAGCTACGCAACGGTATTAAAGGCAAGTTAAGCTTCGATCGCTTCAAACCCGCTTACGTTGAACGAAATTCATCACAAGAAGCTACCACTTCGACCCCACCCACACAACCTGTGACGAAATTTAACGATCTCCCAAATCGGTCCTCAACCGTTGTATGTAACCTTTCACCATGTAAAACACGTACCGACCGTAGAGTGATGTTCTCCGCAAGACTGGTTGAATACATGCCCTAAACGGTGTATCGATCGTTCATCCGTCGACTCACTCTTTAGGGGGAGTTCTGTAGCAACTTGTAATTTCACTTTCTTTTCAATTGTACTTCCATTTCCATCGATGTTTGTTTTAATCAACCATTATTCCAGAATATACGTTTTCCGCGCGCGTTCCTCTCCTGCTTGATTTTCGTGGTGCTGCGTTATTGCTTGTTTGCGAATCACGACGGTTAACAGCAAAATTGACTTTCGCCACATTTTTCAGCTTCGACAATTCTAATTGCTGATCAACGCGATACACCGGAGTTTGGAGCTGGAATATTTTTGTGTGTGGATATTTGCATTGGACATTGAATTTTCACTTATCGTGAGTTCGTTCCTTGTCTATTTTTACTATAACATTTTCCTGTTAAATTTTTGCATTTATCCACTACAGTATCCACGGATGTACCATTTTCAGTAAAGTGAATCTTGTTCGGGCGTACAACCAAATCACAGTGGCCGAAGTAGACATCACGAAGACGTCCGTCACCACGCCGCTTGAACTCTACTAATTTGTATGTATGCCTTTCGGACAAACATTACATCGAGTTTCGGATCACGTTTGCAAAGGCCTCAATTTCGCTTAGTGCATCGACTAAAGCCGTTGGTTAACGCGTAGACCACCCGTTTCTTATTTCGACAATTCAAAATAACGATTCGGATTTACTAAGGTAATATTAACAAGATTAATAGACAACCACAATGAACAAACCTCAACTGTAACGGGTTGTACAAATGATGTGAGCCAACAATCGTCTCCTTTCTCCAAATACCACGTGCAAAAATGTGGAATTTAATGGCAGAAAAGCAATATGAACTTGTTTAATAAAACAAAATTTGATAAGAAAAATTTATGCAAAAAAGGAAGATAAAAAGTGTTAAGAATTAAGAAGAATCAAAATGTTTAAACAGAAAAAAAGAGGAATTTTACACAAACATTTCGTCATTTACACCGCCCGCCAAATTCCTTCGAAACCTGAGTTCTGAATGAAACCAACGGATTGGTTTTACCTCCCCACCCAACTACTCCAATCCTAACCAAAAAGCTGAAAGACGAACGGTAAGTGACTTTGTTGAGTGACGCATCACGTATGTCACATCGCATTGCTATCACTAGATATCTTTAGCTTTTTATAGAGAAAACGTTTGCCAAACTTAGACATACCACGTCCTCCAGCTTTGCTCCTGGTCCTTCAAGAAGTTCGAGCTTGCCCTGTTTGTACCGTTGCGCCAGCCTCCGGGCATTTGTCTTCTTGTGTTCCTTCCAGACACGAAATTGAGCGTCAAAGCATTTTTGCCACTAGAGAACCGACGAAGAATGAAGTCTTTTCCTCGTTGTGAATCAATTGAAGTTATTTTAGAAATTCCACGCTCAAATTCATCCTGCTCAGGGCGCTGTGGATTAACAACTTCAGACCACACATCGATGGCTTGTAGTAGAAAGTCAGGGTCGCTTACTCAAAATTCCAAAGCAGCAATTGGATTAGATCGGGTACCAACATGCCTCAACTGGCATGGTATCGTGTATATGTGTACGAACGTCAAGCGATTTGCTACAAACTTTGAGAAACGACTCGTTTGCTGGGTAATATAATACAAAACGGTCATGGAATCAGTCCAAAAGTTAACGTTTTCGACAAGTTCACCCAAAGCCGACGACGTTACACCAAATAGATGAACACTCATCCTGAATTTTATAATGGATCTGCACATATCATTATCCTCCCACCAGAGAATTCTAAGTAGATCTCTATCATAGTTTGGCACTTCGACTTGTAGAAACGTATCTTTGAATTCAGCAGCAAAGGCATGTAATCGGAAACACAGCAATACGTCGATTAATTTTGTCGTCAGATTTGTCCTTGAGTAGTACACCATCAAACGACACACCATTGCGTTTAGCCTGGCCACAATCGAAACAATATTCTCAGCTTTCCGGTATCTTAAGATTAAAACCCGGATTGTGAGTCAAATACAAAACATTATTGTCATAGCATGCTGTTGAACGGAGTTTATCCAGACCAGTCCCGAATGAATCGCCATACATAACATGGTCTGAAACACCCCCCCAAACAAACTACTACCACGTTCCGTCGACTCTAAAAGTAGCTTGAGCACCTCCCAATGTCAAATTATTGTGGTTAGTTTGATTCATATCAGACTTCCAAGGTAGCGTTACTTGAAAATTACCGTCAATAATTTCTGATAGACTTAAGAGAGACAAGGCTTTTTTGTAATCACGCGATCGTTCATTTCCATCAGCGCATATGTCTGCGAAGTTCGCATTGCATAGACGGTTGTTACATTCATCAATTGACTATTTCTAAAAAGAATTTAAACACAAGATATTCTCTGAGGTTTGGCATGCCGGTTCTTGCAAAATCCACCCCAAAAACGTTTTCTTTGCAAATGTCCGGCCTCTGCCTCCTAACCGCTTTTTCAACGCCCAATGTGCTTAGAAACATCACAACTATTATCACAGTCAAATGCTGATCACTCATATCCAAGTCAACGTCTTTCAAATATACAGGTCCTTCACTCGAATTCATTATTGAACGTTGTGATACACGCGACAAATTTTCCACTGTGTAAGCCTCTGCGACACCGATTACTTGACTACCGTCATACGAGTGTATTTTAAAGTGTAAACTGGAACAAGAAAGTTCACGTTGATGCCTCAAAGTTGTCAACGAAACTTGCGCAGGACTTTAAAGCATCTTATATTGTTCAACAAAGTCCTTGAAAATGTTAGTGTTATCAGAACTGCCATACAAGAAGCCTACAGCATTTATAAGCTCAGTTGAAGTCTCGATCTTGATGGGTATAGAACCTAAGAACACTTTGGCACTGATTGCCTAATTGGTGCAATGAATATTCGTAGAAGTTTTCTCTGCAGCTTGATCGAAATGTAGAAGTGTATGGTGTCGTTTATCGCAATTTTCTGCAGAGCACCACGGCTTGTAGTTACATGACAAACCGCCGTGTGACCGTAGCAGACAGACAAAACAATCATAATTGCGCCCAGCGATTTTCCAGCGAGATTTGACATCTGATTCAATAAATTTCGGACAATTTTGTAATTCATGAGAATCTTGGCAAATGCAACATTTTATGCTAGGCTTAACATCACTAGTGGTAAGGAAAACGTTTCTTTTGTCAGCGGTTTGGAAACCACTCCTTGCATTCGGGTATGCAAGAAGCGATTGATTATGTGTGTTTGAGCTGGTTGTTTCAAGCAGCTGCTCAAATCTGCTTCTTGCGACACGTGCACTAAGTGACACAAATTGTGTCAGGTGATCAAAGGTGACTCTATGACCATCCTTGCTGAGTTGATCCGCCACATGAGCCCACTGATGCTGTAAGGCGACAGGTAAGCACTTAACAACGCCCTCCAAGGCGGTTACAGAATTTAAATCTGCTTCTCAACACATTTGCTTCAATGCAATTTGGCAATTTTCCATCTTCAAGGCGAGGTTCGACAGACCATCGGAAGTGTTTCATACCTGTGTTGCTTTACTCAACATCTCGTTCAATAACGACCGTGCAACAACATGAGGAATACCAAACATTTCCGTTAGGATCCTGCGTGCTCTTTTATAACCTTCTTCAGGTGGCAACATCACGTAAGCGTCAATAGGGTTTTTCGAGATTTACCTCAGAAATAATACGTGAGTTACAACAAACGCTGGCCAGAATGACAAGATTTGATTTAACATGACATTCAAATTGCTTGATAAACTTCCAGTAGTCCACTCGATTAATATAAAATGATGATAACTTTATCTTTTCTGGAATCGTTCATGGCTCTCTGTGGCGCTTTGACTACTTTCAATTCCATCTGACGATCAACGTTACGAGCGGAAGGAACATCAGCCACCTGATCGTCGTTGGCAATACATCTGCACAAGCGAGCTATCATTTCCTCGGCTATCAATAATTCCTGCTGTTATTTAACTTCACTCATAGACGACTCTGGTTTAGGGTCTAAATTAGGACTACCTAAATGCGATATACAAGAGCTACGTGAGGCGGAACCAATAGTGTCACTACTATCATTATGAACATGCTTCTCTGTTGGTTTTGAACATTTTGATTTTTAGGCCTCATTAATTAATAAAAAACAACAATGATATAAAAGAGAATTACAAGGGAAGTCACCAAGATTGAAACAGAACAGCATAGCGGCACGAAGATCCAAGTTGATCCTCGTTCAAATAGCAGGCGATCCAAATTGATCGTTTCCATTTGACAACTTTAAAGTTCTGTTTCTTCGAATGAAACAAACCGAGGTGAGTACTCAAATGAGGGGAGTGGTTTCCAAACCGCTGACAGAAGAAACATTTTCCTTACCACTAGTGATGTAAGGCCCAGCATAGTTTGTTGCATTTACCAGGCCTCTCATGTGTTGAAAAATTGTCCGAAATTTATTGAATCAGATGCCAAATCGCGCTGGGAAATCGCTAGGCGCAATTCGGTTTGTTTTGTCTGTGTGCGACGGTCACATGGCGCTGTGTCATGTAACAACATGTAACTACTTAATTCCGGAATTGCAACAATTTCGTTTCGGTACTCAAGTTTGAGCGTTCCAATTTGATTCGCATCACAACTTGGCTTCTGTTTGTTACATTCATTGTCTCAACCGGAGAAAATACTCATTTTGGTTCGTTGCAATCGAAGCAGTATTCAACGTGGTTGACCAACGGCTCAGCTTCGTCCTCAGAACGAACGTGATCTACCATCAGAGCGAAACTGTGCGGATTCGAAAATTGAAGCTCGATCCATTTCAAGATTTTTGTCGAACACCTGGTGACGTTCATTCATTTTGTGTTTTAATATCTTTATTTTAAATCTGAAAAACCTGAACCTTAAACAAGTAATGTATGTGGTGTGGTTCTGTCTTTAAAAAATAGGCACAATGGTGCAGAAGATTTTGACTCTGCATCAGTTGGAAGACATGGACTCGACTCGAAGGATTTAGCGATTGCTCATACTACAATCTCTAAATTAACTTATTTCACCGGTCATAGACGAACATCAGGCTTACCTTGTCTTGTGGCCCACTTAGTTTTAGATGAGTCAGTGTAAGAGGCCAGACGATTGATTAGCCAGTCAGAAGGCTTCGCGATTCTCGCTTCCTCAATGCATAAATGTCAATTTGCCCTCACTCTATTGGAGTGCCAGTCGGTTTTGAACGCAAGTGCCATTTTGGAGTATATAGTGCATATTTAAACGGCTGAGTTCCAGCAACAGCGGGCATCTGACGAACGCTATATACTTCGGAGGATTGGACCGTTCCGTTTGAGCAACTCACTCGTCGAGCGCGTATTGATTATAGCAGATTTGGTCAGATGGTGATTTGCATAAATAGTTCTGAGAAGGCTTGTAAGCTCGTCAAATGTCAAGAAATGGTTTCTGTTGATGTAGAATTGAAGGTTGTTGACGTTTGTGTTGTCGATTGTCGCAGTTACCTGACAAAGTATTAGCTCAGACAGATTTTCTTACTGAATTTTTCGACAACAATTCGGATCAAATGGAGAGCAAGCCTGGCTCACCTGCGACAGAATCAGCAAAAATGAATAGTATGCCTGGTTCACATGATGCTGAATAAACCAAAATGGAGCGACAGATAGTCAGCATGATAATCCATATGATTGGCGCAAGCCGTTTGGTTGTGTACCTGATGAGCCATTCGTGTTTCGAACCCCGGATACACTGATGTCATTTAGCAGATTAGAGTTGTTTTGATGGCACAAGTTGTCGCTATTTGAAGATGAAATACACAAAGCTCGTTTAGGTGGGGTTGCATGCATAAGCTTATTGTAGGGGACGGTGGCAGAACAGGAGGACGTGGTGGGTTTTTTCTACTAAACATTTTCTTTATAAAAGCCACAGGTGTCCAGTGATGGTGATGCGACGTGAAGTGTTTGAATCGCCACTAAATAAATTCACTTGCTCTATTCTGTTGTGCTTTTTGTTTATTTTATGGTTTGAAGGTTGCAGACACATTAGTTTGGTTGATTACACATTTTAAATTTATGCTAGTATTTGGTGGGAGGTGTAAGTGACATGTTAAGTGCTTTACAGCATTGAAATTCTTCTCTTTCCTTCCTGCAATCGACTTTTATACAATATTGATTTTGTCACTTGAAATTGTTTTTGTTTATTTGTTATTCAGAATTTAGATGTTAAACCTTGCTTTTAGTAATTTTCTTAATGAAATCTACTGTTCACATATTTCGTGAAACGTTTGTTCTCAATTCATTGTTTTTGCCATTGTCGCTTATTGTTGCTGAATTTGGTTACCATTTTGGGCTCCAATATTTTGCTTGATTTTAAACGCTGATTTGACTGTCATTTTTGTTTGACACGAAAACGTTGGACGTTATTTTGGTCGGGTTTAAATTAACTAAATTGATTCTGGAGTATTTGTCTCCATTGTTTGCTTTTATGTTTCTATACAATTGAGTACTGTATCGAGTAAAGTCGTTGGTTAACGCGTAGACAACCTGATTCTCATTTTGACGATTCAAAACAACGATTCGAATTTACCACGGTACTATAAAAAAGATTAATAGACAACAACAATGGACAAAGCTCAACTGTACCGGGTTGTACAAATGATGTGAGCCAAAAATGCTCAAATATTCCAAATGACAACAATAAATTCAGCTAATGCTGACAAGGTAGACTGTCAAATAATTTAACCGATAAGGGATAAAATTACCAATACAATGGTGAACAATCGTCTTTTTTTCTCCAAATACCACGTGCAAAAATGTGGAATATAATGGCAGCAGAGCAATATGAATTTTTCAATAAAACAAAGGAGTGTGTACAAGTGAATAAGGAAAATGTATACCTAGAAACAATGGAAGATAAAATCTATGGAGAATTAGGAAGAATCAAATTGTTAAAACAGAAAATAAAAAAGGAATCTTACACAAAATGTCGTCTTTTATACTCACGTCTACCTTGATGATGTACACGTCGTTAGTATATAATGAATAACTCATTCGTCACCTAACTGTGCTTTTGATCGTTTGTCCAGTAATAAGGTTACGATCAATTCCAAAGCGTGCAGTTTCGGTCAAAACGCAGTCGAATTCTCAGGTCATGAACGGTCGGTTTCAGTTATTAAACCACTGAAAGAAAATACAGGAACAATCTTGAAATTCCCAGGGCAAGCAGCTTCAAAGATCTCTGACGATTTTTGGACTAGTGAACACTTACCGTCGTGTCATCTCACAATGCGAGCGCATCTCATAATCACAAAGCGATTTGCTCTATGGTAAAACGAAGACGTTAAATTTGACGAACGA
>JACCGJ010015859.1:0-15018 GCA_013407085.1 Atriophallophorus winterbourni
AGTGAGCTGTATGCTGAAACACGCTGGAGTCACACTACCATTTATATTTAATTGCTAGTTCCCTCCTCATATCTGTCTAGGCCTGAGCAACCTGACAGTATCTTAGCCCACAAGCAGTCTCTGACTGTGCGGCACTTTGCCTGGATCAGGCTTGTGCTTTCATACCATATACCATACAAGAGCATGATTGATGAATTACGTGGGCATTCCGATAAGAGCGCAACGCACACACTTCAATCAGTGCAATAGCAACGTGATAAATTTGGTTCGAAAGTTGGTATCAATCCAGTAGGCAGCAAGTCCCGTTTCAGTAAAAATGCAATGACATTGTGAATTTTTCTCGATAATGCGGATGCAAACGTTAAAAACACAACGATATCGCCCGTGCGCGCGCACACAACATAACTCACCGACATACTGCAACCGGACGTGGAAGTACAGTACCGCTGGTGTACAGGGCTTGGAACAATCCACGAAGATGCACACGACGAGTGATTTCTCGGATCAATACCGGAGCCATTCGCTTGGATCGGAGCTTTTTGTGGACACACAAGAAATTGATCTCAACGAGGTTTTTTCGTCTGTGGGTGGGAGGGAAGTGGTGTGATGGAACAAGAGAGATCGAGATACGACAACATGCTCGTGCTGGATGAAGCCTGATCCAGACAAAGTGCCTCACCTGGGCTAAGATACTGTCAGGTTGCCCAGGCCTATAAAGCAGCAGGGTTTTTCATGCTAGTACGCGGACAACAACACAGCCCACTACGATTACAGTTTAGCAATCATCTGCAAACCACGTCTTCGACTCCAGGTGATGGGTGCAAACAGTAAACGTCTTGTAGTGTAAGCAATGAAGAAACTAACAAAACGAGAAATAGTCTGTTACAAACGAACGTTAAAACATTTGACCCAGATTCCTCCTGAGAATCTTTCCCGGAACATCTAGGATGGTTGTATCATGTGCGTGCGTGACTTAAGTTTCCAAGGCAATCTATGTATGTATGATGTATGAAAGCACTAGCCTGGTCCAGGCAAAGTGCCGCACAGCCAGGGACTGGCAGTCTAGCAATGATAGGTGATACCGATGTGATGTTGTCGTTCATAATTACGGCAGTGATGAGGGGCACATTAAAGTTGATATACAACGACAGCAAGTACCCGCCTAAAACCGCTTCCGTGCCAAACTGATAGGGTCAATAGAGAACGGGAGGGAAGGGTTGAAGAGATAACGAATTTGATCTCAACCAACTGTCTTGTGGGTCAGGTTTTTTGTCAAAAGATTAAGGTATAACTTTCGTTGTGAAGTTCTTGATTCGAAATGAACGACCGCGTAGTATCGTCGTAAGTATCATTAGTTCTCGGTTGAACGTTTGCGGAGTTACAGACACTCGTTTTCGGCGAAGAGTCGCTCGCATTCTGTGTTAGTACATCGCTAGCTATGTCCATCAGTGGGAGTCGGGGGAAAAGGCCAATGACGGGAATTAATGCGAATCTATTCTCACTCAAGATGGTCATGATACGTATTACAAATGACTCCTCGACATGGAGTTGAGAAGTTCCGACTAGCAGGTGTGTGGAATTGTAACGCGGTGTGGCCGTACACGAAAGCCAGTGTTACCAATTAAGCTCATCGTCTCTGTCATAGCAAGTAGTGGAGTAATCATTAAAAGCTGTTTGCATACTCGATTCGCCCATTTTCTAATTAGAATTTGATTAGCTAGTAAATATTTTACCACAAAAAGTTCAGATCTCTTCAGGCCCATGAACTGTTTTCTAGGAAGATGATGGTGTTAGATTCTTCGGACGGAAGAAAAAAATAAAGGAAGTTGCGGTAGTGTGTTTTCGGTGAGGAACATGCTTAAATCACCGGAACATTAAATATTATTAGATCGAAATGCGGACATAACCGCAACACATAACCATGACGAACGAAACGGCAGCTAAGACGCGGTGGACGTTTAGCCGGAACTTCGAGCCAGGCAGACGCAACTCACTTTTCATAGATTTGCAGATCCAACGGAATAGCGGCAATAAATCCGATGAGCTTTTTGCTTTTAATCACCCGCAAACCAACGTGCCAGTCCGGATGCCAACCAGGCGGTTGCAGAGCCCTGTGAACAGGAACGGGAACACAACAAGGTTGTTAATCGATTGAGGATATTCCGGCGAGCTCATCAACACACACGCGTTATACGATGAACACGAACAGATTACAGTGTCACGTATATACTCTGGGTGCATTGAGTGGCTGATTGTTTGGTCAGGCATGGGCAGAAAATGGAGAACGCGTAAATTGGAAGACGTTGATGCTGATGGCAATAAACTAACCACGAGGTGCAGGGCGAAAATAATGCACCATGGTACAACCATGCGAAAATCAAGCGCACAGATTCACTACACAAATATTGCTCAAGTGAAAATGGAGTGGGACTGACGTAGCGGTACTTGCTTAGTAGTGTCATCCTTCATCGAAGTAGCCAGCATCATTTCTATTTTCTTTCTCATATCTGTCTAGGCCTGGGCAACCTGATGATATCTTAGACCCACGTGCAGTCTCTGACTGTACGACACTTTGGCTGGATCCGGCTTGTGCTTTCATACATACAGTCAGCATCATCATCATCACAGACAGCATCACACCGGTAACAAGTAACGGGAAGGGTGGGATATAAAATCTGCAGAATCGGTAGAAGATTAAGTACAAGTACATTGCGATGAGGTACATACATCTCGAAGTAAACAGTCAATAGATTGTTGTGAACCAGCAGAGCGACATCAACAAGGCAGCTTTTTATCTCTTTTACTGACATTCATCTTAATAAGCTTTTCTCATCACTCAAACTGACAACATAATTAACAAAAATCAAAAAGATTCCTGCAAAAAATCACTGATCAGAACCTATTCTGACCCACAAATGAGAATGTGATGCGAAATCCGATTGCGTGGATGGTGAATGTGATATGCTTTTGTAATTTTCCACTCACTTCCGTCTTACGTCACCTCATGGAACACGTACCTCGTCAACTACGCCGTACACGGCATCATTGACCATCTCAATACGACGCTGGAGTCTCACTACCATCTTTATTTATGTTTCCTCCCATATCTGTCTATGCCTGGGCAACCTGACAGTATCTTAGCCCACGTGCATCATCATCATCATCAAGGGCAGCAATACACCGGTAGCACGTACCGAATGCTTAACTGCCATACAACCACGAAAAAGTAAAATCCTAAAAGATGGGGAAGGGTGGGACTTAAATTCCTACGGCTTCTATAGAAGAGTAAGCACAAACAAACTGGGGAGAGGTGCCTACACCTCGAATGGAACATACATTCAAACAAGTTTCGTGAACGAGTAGAGCGACATCAGCATGGCAGCTTCCTTGCGGCTTTCACTGTCATGCATCATAAAAAGCTTTTCTCGTCACTCCGCTTGACAACATACAAGGTTAAGCAAACACTCCAAGAATATGCTTAGTGCAAGACCGCCATTGAGCACGGTTTCGGGACATGTCCTAAAGCGTAACTAACCACTGCGATATCTGATCGCGGGGACACCAGCCTGGAAGACGCGCTGCGCCTACTTTGGAAAGGTTACTAGTAAGGGTTTTTAACTGCCTATGCCATGTGACGGTCTCTGACTGTGCGGCACTTTGCCTGGATTAGGCTTGTGCTTTCATACCATACATACATACATATCAATACGACACTGAGGCCGATCGATCGAGTATCGTCTATCGCTGCGAGAGTTCTGGAAGAGATTTTTCCTCTCGAATCAGACTGTTTAGTCGTTCGAAAAGCTGTGCGGCATGAAATAAATCATGCCATTGTTATGTACAACCTTGGTCAACCTCGGCCGAAGGAGGCCAACAGCTACAACAGATACAGGAAAAGTGCTGCAGTCACAGATTGCATATGGGCTCAGATACCGTCAAGTTATCTAGGCCAAGACAGATATGAGAAAGGAAAATAGAAATGTCATTGAGGCTTTGACGTTGGTAATAATGCATACAACAACAACCTGGATCCCAGAAGTGCTGTAAACCTATGGATACAGGTAGTCGCAAATACTTCGTGATGGCAGAGACATGAAAACAGTCAGACTGCTGCGCGTCCAAGTATGGAGCTGTTTAGTGCAGGACAAAAGTACCGAACAAGCACGGATGGGCAATCGTGTAAAGCTTCTGTGCAGTTCAGGTAACAACCTGCTAAATTGATTTGCCAACGGTACCGAGCTGCATGCGAAAACACACTGCAGTCTAACTTTCATGTCTATTTTCGTACTCATATCTATCTAGACCTAAGCAAATTTTAGCCCACGTGCAATCCATGACTGTGCAGCACCTCGCCTATATCCGACTTGTGATTTTATATATGAATACATACATACGTACGCGCATACACTGAGCAAGTGCACAAGGTAACTCACCACTTGAGAAAGGCTTTCGAATAGTTGAACCGAAACAGATGATCATCATCTTCAACGTAGTTTTCGTACAATAATTCATACAGTTCATCAAGCTAAAATGGAACCCAAGGAGAGTTAAGTGAAAAGCACGGCGACAGGTAGGATTCATCGGTGTACTCGACAAACCTCGGAGTCATTGTCCAGCGAAACTTCACACCACGAGAACCCGGCAGGTAGGCTATATGGTTCTTTGCGAATTTCCTCGTGCTTCTTATCCGGCTCGATGGCGCAGTTGTCGGAAACGACTTCATCTGAAAGAATGCGCGAGCCTTTATTTTGGATCCGTTTCGCAGAAACATGTTGCAAAGATCATTATGGGTCATAAACTGCAACGAAAACTTACGTTCCGAAATACTCTCTGGTCGGGTGGTTTGTGAATTTTATCACTGCGTTGGATTATATGTTTGGAATCGCCGACCTGGAAGCAGGCATCGCCGAATAATCAGACAGACTCACACCAAAAGTCTTAAGGTCAGACAAAACAGCCTCGCTTCCGCTAGCTATTGCGCCAACTATTTCTAGCCCATTAGGTCTGCAAATTAAACATCTACTTGTGCCTATCTTGAGGCTCGTGTATTGCGATAACACGTAACTGTGAAAAGCCAGTAAAATGGCATGACGGCAACCTAGGCGAAAACGAAAGATGTTTGAACGTTACAAGCTTTATTTAAAAAGGGCTCTGTAGGGGTTTATTCAGCCCTGTGAACTCACAGAGTACATGGAAAATAACTGCAGTCTAACACTATCGTGAGTTGGGATTCTGTTGGATTATAAAACCTCAAGTTTGGCGCCAGTGAGAAACCGGCATAGTAAAAAAGACCGGAGATTGATGGCTTTGTATTCACAACACGTGACCAAAGCACAGCAAATTGCACTGGCTCATTTGCTTCTTTGGATTAAAAACCAACCGAATAATCATTGCCATGAAAATAAAACGCAAACGGCTACAACAGTCTTTAGGTAACGTTTCGCCTCTGACACACAAGCTTCGTCAGACCAATGGTCACAAGATTTTAAGGGCGGTGGTTTTCAAACACCGGCATGCAATCCGGAAAGTTAGCGTTGCAAGTTAGTGCCAAATGCAAAACAAAAAGTAGAAAACTTGAAATTCAACACCACAAGGAAACGATATTTGAGAAACCCACTCAAGTCAGGCACAGGCTGCGTGCGCCAAAAACGAAAATCTTCCTTTGATTTTTTCTCTTTCATCTCACTACGACCAGTAGTTTCTGCATTGGATGTTAGCATCACGCTGGTGAGCTGTTTGAGTAGTTTCTCACAGATACCGTTGTTCACTAGCAATTTTGGATCTGTTGTATTGAGTGAAGACGGATCGGGATCAGCATCGTGACTCGGAGTTTTATCAGCAAGTGTTCCAGGGTTCTTCTTCCTCGCACGCTTGTGTTTCTATATCGAGAAAACAATATGAAACTAAAGCGTGTGTAACAACGGAGAGATTCTCGAAGGCCAGGTGCCAGCGGCTATAAATAGACGGGGTTACACACGTTGCACCAAGTTGCTTCGACTGAGAGTGTATGAAATCACACAATCATGGACTGAAAGTTGGCTGAGATACTGTCAGGTTGCCTAGGCCTAGACAGATATGAGTATTGAAATAGAAATGACAGTGAGACTCCGGCATGCTTCCGCATGCAGCTCACTCGGTGGCAAATCAACTTAGCACGGTATTAGCCGCACAGCACAGCAGTACTGCACGATTCCATATCCAGGCAGAGAGTAAAGTAATGTGGATAGGTAACACAACTATCCGTAATAGAATCTTTGGTAGTGATGTGGGTATCGAAAAAGCGAAAATAATTAGGCTTCTCTGGTTCGTTCATGCATTGCAAATGAAGAATAATTTCTTTTCAAATAGTTTTATCTGCCATTCGCGAGTCGGACTGGCGTCCGTTCTATGAGTAGTCAGTGTCTAGCTTGACTGTAGCGACTCAATGCGTTGGCAGCTAAACCAGGTGTGTTTAGGGTATGGTATAAAAGCACAAGCTTGATCCAGACAAAGTGCCGTACAGTCAGAGACTGCACATGGGCTAAGATACTGTCAGGCTGCCCAGGCCTAGACAGATATAATGAAGAAAAAAGAACAGGAAATGGTAGTGATACACCAGCCTGTTTCAGAATGCAGTGCCATACCTCTGACCAATCAATTTAGCACAAAGTACTGCACGATTCCACATTCGTGCACGTGTGTTTAGGGAGGCCAGTTCGACTACTTTTTAGTCCGCGCCATCGATATTCTCAGAGATATGACATAGAATCGCGTTCAGCAGCAGTCTGTTGTGGACATCTTGGAATGTTTGAGTGCAGCGGTGAGGAAAGTTTGTTATGGTGAACGATAGTGAAAGCCTTAATGAAGTTGTCGCTATACTCGTTCACAACACTTGATTGAATGCGTGCTTGATTCGAGGTGCAGGCGCCTCAACCAAGTGCGGCTGTGCTGAACCTTTTACAGGTTCAGTAACTTTTTAGGTCCCGTTCTTCCCCGTCTTTTATAGTCGTGTGATAGGAAGAGCATTAAGTGTATGCTACCGTTATTATGCTGTCTAAGGTTGTCAGGTTCTAAAGGTTGTCACAGCCGGGGGTGGTAGTAGGAATGAGCCACCTACTATCTATAAAATGCTCCCACGTGGCGTGCGTCTCAAATAGCCTCTGACAACCAAGTCCAACTCCTGGCCTGCACGAGTGGCTTTCACAAGCCCGGCGGAACTGCTCTTACTGACAGGAGAAGGGGCGAAGGCGGGTGACTGGCGCCTTGAAACCAGTTTGCTCCGGGCAGATGGCGCTCGTCAGCTACTTGCAATCCATCTAGGGGAAGGAAAACCCTGACCCCAAACCCCCACTGCCTTGTGGGTCACCCGATTGCGGGAAAGGCTTCGGGAGAAAACCCCGAGGAAAATCCGGAGAGAAGTCCCGTAGGTAGATAACTGGCGCACAGCGCGTTTATCTGCCAACTCCCTGCTGCCTTGTAGGTTGCACTTGGCTGTGCAAAGGCTAGAGAGGTGTACTCGAACAAACACCGAGTGGTGCTGGGGACATCACTTGTACACTACCCCCAAGAAACTTCATGATGATATCTCAATGGTTCTGCGTACCGTCTACGGAGTTCGCAGGTGGGAACGAGACTGGATCACGATCTGCAACGATCTCGCCTCCGATCGACGTGCGTGGGCTGGTGCGATCCGAGACATCAATGAAGCCGGCTAATCCACCCGTGGAGCCAGCCGCACAAAGGTAAAGTAAGTAAAGTTCTTCCCCGTCTTTTATAGTCGTGTGATAGGAAGAGCATTAAGTGTATGCTACCGTTATTATGCTGTCTATGATGATGATGATAATGATGGAGAGCATCGCCGAAGAAAATATTTATATTTTCAGTGTACGACTTAGGAGATGCACATGAATTCAAAATTTAAGCTTGTGTGAGATAGGTATGAGCTATTATGTGGGTAGATGAATTGATGAATGTCCGAAGCACTGTGCAACACGGATGCGAATGAAAGGAAACAGTTTCAGTATTTCATGTTTGTGTACGGCCTTGATTGATCACAAGTAAATAGATTAGTTTATAGAAGATAGGTAAGTATTTGAAGTGAAGCTAATTGCAAGCATAGTATTGCTGAAGTATTATAAAACCAAAATCCAGGACGCATGAGAAGACAAGAGATAAGTGGCTGGTTAACAGCCGTCTGAACGTGCATGGAGGGTGAATGGCGCAAAACAGCTAATGCCAAGGAAGTCTTAGATTGTTATACATCTTGGCCTGGGAAATCTGACAATATGAAGCTGCACGTGATGGTGTCAAAATCCAGCTAGATAACATGTGCAAAAACGTCATTTGAGGGATGAAATTTTAGCAGTAGACTGCAATTGTTAAGACCCGAAAACTGAACACAAACCTTTGACGATATCTGGGATCCCTCCCCAGTGGCACCAGGAACTTCAGACATGATCGATGTAATCGATTGAGCGAGAATAATTAAAAGACTGAAAAAGACATTTAAGAGTAAGTGGATAGAAAATTCAGTCATCATTGTCATTAACAGAGACAACATTAAACTGGTAGCATGTACCGAATTTTTAACTGACACAACCATGAAAAAGTAAAATCGTAAAGGATGGGTAAGGGTGGGACTGAAATAGCAGCAAATTCTAAAGAAGAGTAAGCACAAACAGAGATGAGGTGCTTAGAGCTCTAATAAAACATGCATTCAATCAAGTTTCATGAACGAGTAAAGTCACGTCAGCATGACAGCTTCATTGCGGCTTTCACTGGCACTCATAATAACAAGCTTTTCTCGTCACTCCGCTTGACAACATACAAGGTTAGCCAAACACACAAAATAGGCGCTTAGTGCAAGACCGCCATTAAAAACGGTTTCGGGACATATTCTGAAGTCCGCTAAATTGATTGGCCACCGGTTGTGAACTGCATGCTGAAAGCACGCTAGAGTCTCACTACCATTTCTACTTCTTTTGTCATCTGTCTAGGCCTGGGCAACCTGACGGTATCTCAGGCCACGTGCAGTCTCTGACTGTGCGGCACTTTGCCTGGATCAGGCTTGTGCTTTCAATTCAAAAATTCTGAAGCGTAATTAACCATTGCAACATCTGATCCTGGGTACCCCAGCCTGAAAGACGGACTTTGGAAAGGTTATGATTTTTTGGTTTTAGGCTGCCTGTGCCACATGACGGTTTGGCCACAATGAGATTTACGCCAATCGGGATGTGACGTCGCAAAAAGAATCCGTTTCGGAAGTCGGTGGTCCGGGATCCGTAAAACGTAAACCAACCAGCATAACCTATGCAGGTTGATCTGCTTCTCTATATCGACATTACTACCTAAAAACTTATTTCGGAAAGCATCGTTCTGCATGCGATTATAACAGCTAACTCCTAGAATGTTGCGGAGACATCGATTGTGAAATACTTGAAGACGCCAAAAGTCCTCTTTATGTAGGGTCCACGTTTCGTACCCATACAGTAATACGGCCCGAAAAGTCGTTTTGTAGACTGTAAATTTGAGTAAAAGAGACAGTCCAAAGGTGACCTAGCATGCGGAATGCTACGGTCGCCCTAGAAATGCGTGCCGAGACTTCGTCATCTAACGACGCAGAATTATTGATACAACTGCCGAGATACGTCTAGGCCTGGGCAACCGGACAGTATCTTAGCCCACGTGCAGTCTCTGACTGTACGGCACTTTGCCTGGATCAGGCTTGTGCTTTCATACATAAACACATAAGATGCGCGCCATTAGAGCTTTTTGGAATTTGTAGTTCCTCTCCAAAATTTCTCCGGCCATGACAACCTTGAAACCACTTGCATGGATAAGGCCAGTGAATATATACATACGTACTACCGTTCGTCTGGCCCATGTTTGAACGCACTTATAGAAGCTGCCTTTCTTATATCAGACTGGGCCCGGGCAACCTCAAATACCTTGGCAGACGCGCATATTTTAACTTTGCGGCGATTGGCCTGTATCCAGGCTTGTGATTTTATACATATACCGAAGCTCCGAGAATAGTTCCATGAGAAGTAATTTACACATGCTAACTACGCTTATGCGTAGTGTACTTCATCCCAGGCTAGTATACCGCTTACTTAACCTGAGACTATGACTTCTTGTACGAACCATAGGGGCTTCTGTGGGATCAGCCTTAAGCGGTATCTTCTTGAATGTTTTGCAACGAATGATGAACGGTAAATCGCCAGGTGATGATGGAGTTTTCGTTGAACTTATTAAATCATGTGCTGACGTATTAGAATCTCCACTGCACAAACAGTTTTGTTCTATCTGGGAGACGGACGTTTTCCCATCAGACAGAGGATGACTATCATCATACCCCTACCCAAACGTGGATATAAATCTGTGCGCTCCAAATACCACGGAATAAGTCTCATCGATACCATGACGCTACTGCTTAGTCGGTTCTCCACCGAACGAAAGATGCGCACTAGAGTCAACCAAGGTGGGTTTCACACCGGGATGGGATGCGTATACCAAATATTCGCCTTACGCAGGATTCTGGAGCACCGTGCACAGTACTAACAGCAAAAGATAGCTAGTTTTATTGATTTCCACACCGCGTTCGACTCCGCAGACCATGGCTGTTTATGGAAAATAATGCTATTGGATGTGGTCCCCATGAAGCTCCTTAGTCTAATTAGAGCCTAATACAACTCTACAATGGCTCGGGTTCACGTCTACCATGAAGAAACTGGCGAATTTAATTTGTACAGGGGAGTCCGGCAAGGTTGTCCGTTATCCCCAGTTCTGTGCAACTATGTCGTAGACTCGATTATGAACCAGGCATTAACGGATTATCAAGTGGTTAAAGTTTCAACGGATCTGTGGATATGCGATCTCGACTATGCCGATGATGTAGTTGTCTTTCGTGAAAATGCCGAAATGCTGCAAAGAATTTTAGACCGCATTAGTAGCACTGCTGCAAAAGTTGACCTTGTGATAAACTCAGCAAAAACCAAGGCATTTATTTATACCGTTACATAAGGCATCCAGAAATTGAACGTCCAGGGCTGTCCGATCGAGAAAGTTTCAGTCTTCAAATACCTCGGTTCAAGTTTGTTGCCCAATGGTCAGGCGAAAGATGAAGTGAAGTTATGTGTCGATCGTGGGCGCAATACGTTTTTGCAGTTGAAAGGCAACCTTTGGCGAAAGTCCGGGATCAGCCTCGAAACCATGACACGTGTTTATCAAGCAGCGATCCGCCATGTACTGCTTTATGGATACGAGACGTGGCCGCTGAGGTCACATGATGTACGATCGTTAGAAGTGTTCGACCATTGGTGCCTTACAGTAATCTTGGGCATCCGATATCTAACGCTGCCTTTCGAGCGCGATGCAAAGGATTACCTCCGCTTTTCGTTCACATCCGACGGCGAAGATTTCAACGGTTTGGCCGCGTCCTACGAAAGACAGAGTGAGGGCTCATGAAACTCGTCCTCGACCCCAAAGCCATTCGTACCTAGCGTCGGTAACAGAGCAGTCAAATGAAGACTTGACTGTTGACGGTGAAGGATGATGTAGACGCCCAGAGACTGCGTACCATCTACGGCGTTCGCAGGTGGGAACATGACTGGATTAGGATCTGCAACGATCTCACCTCCGATAGACGCGTGGGCTGGCGTGATTCGATACATCAATGAAGCCGGCTGATCCACCCGTGGAGCCAGCCGCACAAAAAAGGGAACCTCTTGAGCGAAAAAAGCACTAAGAGCCTATTCCTAGTGGATATATGCAAGTCACTTGGTCATTCAAGTAATGAGCATCTGAAACATTCATAGCTGCACCATAAATTTCCGATAGTACGGCCTTTGAGCTGAAATTCAATCCCTTAAATGCAACCTCACTTGCGCCCTGTAGAGCGGTAGCTTCACCTCAGCTCCTATGCAGCAGTCTGAGGAAGCCGAAAAATTATTTTCTAACATTTTGTGCCGAAGTGGCGCATTAAACAGCTAATTTGGGATTTGGTGACAATGAAGCCCAAGGCCTAAGTAGATTCTACCCCACATGTCTGTCTAGGCCTGGGCAACCTGACAGTCTGACTGTGCGGCACTTTGCCTGGATCAGGATTGTGCTTACATACCATACCATACCTCACAGAACTCAATCTAGGGTTGATGGCGTAAAGATAATAATTTTACCGTCAAAGGTAGAAAGTGACTCATCCGTAGGTTTAGAAGTACGTCCCGGGTCTATAATGAGGACGATAAGCTTCAATTGCTGGTTGAAACGGATGCTTCGGATATCGCTATTGCAGCAACACTCACAAAACAACCGACCTGTAGCGTTTTATTCACGAACGCTTTCTCACAGTGAGAAACACCATTCAGCGATCGAGAAAGAAGCTTACGCAATTGTTGAAGCCCTTAGAAAGTGAAAACATTTTTATTAGGTTATCGCTTTACGGTTTTAACGGATCAACGAGCAGTATCCTTTATGCATGATATAAATCATTCTAAAAAGATAAAAAAATGACAAGATCCAAAGATGGCGTTTGGAATTATCACCGTTCTCTTTTGACGTGATCTACAGGCAGGGTAGCGAGAATGTAGCCGCAGATGCCATGTACGTGTTACCTGCGCAGCATTTACAACCAATTTGAAACTCACTTTGTTATCCAGACGTTGTCAGAATGGCACATTTTGTGCGCATAAAAAATCTACCCTTTTCAATGGAAGAAATCAAATCAATGACGTCCCAATGTACAATCTGTGCTGAGTTAAAACCTCGTTTTCACAAATCTCATGGTACTCTGAGTAAAGCTACTCATTCATTCGAGCGACTGTCTTGATTTCAAGGGTCCACTGCCTTCGATCTCTAAGAACTAATACCTTTTGACTAATATTAACGAGTATTCTAGATTTCCCTTCGCTTTTCCGTGTCCTGATATGTCTTCTGCCACTGTTATCAAATGTCTTCATGAATTATTCATGCTTTTTGGTATGCCTCTATACGTTCATACTGACCGTGGTTCCTCATTTATGTCACAAGCTGTTCGAGAGTTCCTCTGTGCAAAAAATGTTGCTACAAGCAGGACCACACCATATAATCCCCAAGGCAACGGCCAAGTGGAACGACTTAATGGCACTCTCTGGAAGTCTATTATGCTAGCATTGCGCTCCAGGAATCTGGATGTTACACACTGAGAATGTGTTCTACTAGACGCATTCCATTCCATTAGATCACTGTTATGCACGGCCACTAACACCACGCCGCGCGAACGCATGTTTTTCCATATTAGAAAATCAAGCAATGGTTTGTCACTTCCATCATAGTTGACTACACTCGGTCCAGTTCTGATGCGAAGAATGTTAGAAACTCAAAGTATGAGCCATTAGTCGACGAAGTTGAGCTGCTTGAATGTAACCCCCAGTATGCTCGCGTGCGATTTTCTGATGGAAGAGAAGACACCGTTTCACTTCGCGCTCTTGCCCCAGTAGGCCGTCGATCAGATACGGAAATCCTGTCGAATCCCCCTCCTACACCACAAACATCCGAACCACCATTACCCATTCACGTTCCTGAGTCAGTTCTCATTGACTGCCAACCTACCAGTGATACAGCAGATTCATCGACTGTAAACAATCCAAATTCCTCTGAACTATATACAAAACAGCAAAGAACTCGTCCGTACGAACTTCGAAATCGAGACGCATGAATTCGTCACATGTATAACCAAATCAAAACAGCCGAGGAGAATGTTGTGTATTCTTATATGCTCTCAGCACGTGGTAGCAGATCGCATGGATACAAGTTAATTATTCCACACTCCAGATCAAATTGTCGAAGGTTTTTCTTTGCTGTCAGAGTCTGTTTTCTATGGAACTCCCTGCCCCCACATATCATTTGCGCAACAAGCCTGAACATGTTCAAGGCTGAACTTGACAAGTATATGTTGACCAAACCCAACCTTGCACCTGAATACACGTGCTGACTTTCCATGTGTATAAAACATTTGTGTTGTTTTTATGAATTCCCTATATTTTTAATCTGTGGTTACTGTAAAGTATTTACTTTTTGGACCATTAAAACTTTGAACTTTGAATTTGAATTAATTCGCATTCTATTCTATCTATCTATACTAACTATTCTATTGTTCGTTGTTTTAGCTTTTCTGATGAATAAAGCCTAAATCAAGGCAACTCTCCTCTTCTCAATCATTCTGAAACTCACACGTTTGTTTGGAATATTACAAGAAGCAGCAGACCAAACCATGTAAAAACCATTTTATAGGCGCACGAGCTGAGCACGCCAAACCCAACATGACGCTGAAGTTTCGGTTCCTGAGTAATGATGCGATCTGATCTTTGTGTACCTGATATTTACGGAAAAAACTCACCCATGTAGGGATATGCTGGATATGGCCCCACACTCGGGAAATCGTGGTCATCACATCAACACAGTAGATTGGACAGCTACAGACACTCCTTTGCAATCCTGATTCCTCGTGCATGGAACGTGCCCCATCAATTAATATTTTTAAAGAACGCATTGACCTCCATTTTTATCACATGATACGCAATTCTTTATTATGTTCTTATCACGATTATATTCTTTGTGATACTGCACCATATCTTTCTGTCAATAGTCAATAGTGTATTGTGAAAAAAGCTACAAGCTTAATGGAATAACGACAGGATAGTAAGCACATTGTGTCTGAAGAGGTTTCAGCAGTTCAGCAAAGTGGTCGAAGAGAAATGTGATTCATATTTGTTGGGACGGGAAACGCTGTGGAAAGTGGGAAAGATATGGTGCAGTAACACAAAGAATATAAGCGTGAAAAAAGCATAATCAAGAATTGTGTATCGTGTGATAAAAATGGAGGTCACGTCTTTTTTTAAATAATTAGGGATGTGGCAGAAATAACCGAAAGGGGTAGTGCGTTCCAAGCACGAGGAATCTAGACGGCAAAGAAGTATCTGCGGCAGTCCAATCTACTGTGCAGATGTGCCAACTCAAGTGATGACCATGATTTGCTGAGTATGGGGGCATTTTAAGCATACC
>JACCGJ010015860.1:0-14625 GCA_013407085.1 Atriophallophorus winterbourni
TTTTATGAGAAAATGACTCGAAAGTTAACACCTTTCCGGACTTTAATCCCCAATTAACCCACATCCTACGGTCTTTTTGTCCTACGTACAAACGAACAACTCCCACGAAGTCGTGTCCGATTGTTCAAGATTACAACTTCTCATCCAATTACTCCGAGACGAATCCCCCAAATCTTCTTCAACTTCCAGTCTAGCAAACCTGGTGACTCTTCTTCAAGCACAGATGTGTAGTCACTCCTAAAAAAGCTTAGTTGCCTCATCATCAGTCATCAAAGACAGCATTACACCTGTAGCGTGTACCGAATGCTTAACTGCCACACAACCACGAGAAACTAAAATCCTAAAAGATGAGGAAGTGTAGGACATAAATAGCTATAGAAAAGAGCTATAGAAGAGCAAGCACAAACAAACTGGGAAGAAGTGCATCCACCTCGAATGGAACATGCATCCAAACAATTTTCGTGAACGAGTAGAGCGACATCAGCATGGCAGCTTCCTTGCGGCTTTCACTATCATGCACCATAACAATCTTTCCTCGTCATTCCGCTTGACAGCATACAAGGTTAAACAAACACTCCAAGAAGATGCTTAGTGCAAGACCGCATTTGAACACGGTTTCGGGACATATCCTGAAGTGTAATTAGCCATTGCGATATCTGATCGCGTAGACCCCAGACTAACGAACGTGCTGCGCCTACTTTGAAAGGTTACTAGTTAGGGTTTTTAGCTGCCTATCCCACGTGTCGGTTTGGCCACCCTGAGATTTACGCCAATCGGGATGTAGCGTCGCAAAAAGAATCCGTTTTGGAAGTCGGTGGTCCGGCATCCGTATAACGTGACCCAACCAGCATAACCCATGCAAGCTGATCTGCTTTTCAATATGAACATTACTACCGAACAACTTATTTCGGAGAGCATCGGTGCGTATTCGATTGTAACAGCTAACTTCTAGAATGTTGCGGAGACATCGGTTGTCAAATACTTAGAGACGCTGAATGTGTTCTTTACGTAAGGTCCAGGTTTCGCACCCATACAGTAACGCAGCCCGAATTGTCGCTTTATAGACTCTACCCTTGAGTAACAGAGACAGTCCTTTCTGACGCCACAGGTGACCTAGGTTACGGAATGCTACGGTCGCTTTAGAAATGCGTGCCGAGACCTCGTCATCTAACGATGGAGAATTATTGATACAACTACCGAGGTACGTAAAACGATCTGCAATCTCAAGCGCCTGATTGTCAAGTAATAAAGTGTTGTTCGATCAGTCGATGTCCTGCAGCATAATTCTGAACTTACGGGGTGCGAAACGCATTCCAAATGCTAGCACAATACTACTTTTCTTGTTAAGTATCGACTGTGCATCTGTGTACTAGTCGAAGAGCTGAACTATATCATCAGCATAGTCCAAATCGAGAAGCTGGCCACCTGGCATTATGTAAACTCCGAAATCTTGGGCTCATTCGCTGCATTATTCCATGATTGCATCAAGTACAGAATTGAACAGAAACGGAAAAGTCGGACGCCACTTGTGATGTGGAATTTGAGTGAAAAGTCGTTGTAGGTACTAACGCATCGGGATGTATGAGCATGAAGTGCACGCAGTGTGTTGACATACTTTTGCAGTACAACTTTGCACAGCAAGGTGTTAAACAGGACATTTCGATCTAGTGAATCAAATGCTCCTTTGAAGTCCAAAAATATGGCTATTGTCTGACAACCACACTGTTATGAATATTGCTGAAAGAATATAAAAAGACGATGGTCTGAGAATTAGGCTTTACTCTCATAGAAATTGTGGTCCATAATGTGGAATCGAAAATTTTAAAGTTAAGAAGTGAAATCGGAATAACGTTAGTACTGGAAAGCCGTGACGGCGAAATATCATCACACACACTTCACGGAGGAGATCGCTTAATATATTGATTAGGACTCGGCCACTTTCCTTGAACAAAACAGTCGGTATGCCATCGGGGCCAGCAGCTTTGAATCGTTTCATGGATTTCATACATACTTTAATTTCTTAATCACTAGGAGGAGCCGCGCTTACATGCCAAGGAACATGCTGCTTCGAATGAGGCAATGAATCCGTCGCCAATGGCCATCTGAACTGTTCTTCAAAATGTTCGGCCCAGCGTGAGAGGCGTTGATTCTGATTAGTGATAGGATTATCGTCTAATTCAGCGATAGTCTCACTTTGTTCGTAGAATCCGTCGATGTAACAAGTTGGAAGAGTTTTTGCACGTCACCCGCATTATTTGCTATTTCCGTTTGTTCGACCTTATTTAGCCACCACTTTTCTCTGTGTAGTCTTAGGCTTTGTTTAAATTCATTCCTTGCGCATCTACGCTCTTTGCAGGACCATAAGGTATTTGGCGGTGATGGCGCTGTTAAATCCAGTGGGACTTTGGGGTTTATCTTGTAGTCCCACATGCTGATATTGCAGTGACAGGCATAATCCGTGCTATCTTGTTCCATCTATCAGCGGCAGTTGCACACAGAGCAACTCGTAGTGAGTTACTCAAGGTGGTCCTATAATTTGTTTAGACTGTAGGCTGAGAGAATATTTCGACCGCAACGCGTTTCCCATTCGAAGGCTTCGTACCGGAGAACTTTAACGAGAACCTACATCGCACAAAAGCATGATATGAATCTATGCAAGTATTTTAAAAGGAGCGACAGTCCTCAATGAAACCTCTCCAGCGAGCGCTTATGGCAATATAGTCGATTTGGGCCGAAAGTTTGCTTCCATCCGGTAAGCGCCATGTGGCACATTGGCATCTTTTATGGCGAAAGGAAGTGCTGCTAATAAATAATCGAGATTGTGCACAAAATTGTATAAACCGTTCACCATTATCTGCGCGTTGGACTTCAAGAGCAAACATACCACCTAGTTGTGATTCAGATGCATCTAAGCGACTCAGTCTGGCATTCATATCTCTCTCTATGACAACAATATCGGAGCTTTTTGCACGTCGCAAAAGAGCATAAAGATCGTCATAGAAGGCGTTCTTCTCGTCCTCGGAATAGGTGTTAGTCGGAGCGTAAGTTGCTACAATAAACAAGCATATCTGATTAGAAGATTTTGAGTTTTGTCTAATTTCAGTGGCTAGTATAACTGCGTACATGCTGATATTGCAAGGAATCCAATCGATTAGACAGGATTCGGCACGTGAATTCAGCACTATACCAACACCCGCCCGTCGTAAATGGCAGCTACAGAATCACCAGAGCAGCGCAAAAAGTAGTGAGTTGAAAGATTTGGGGCAGTAAGTTCAGTTATTGTAGACGGATCATATATGCGCGTTTCCGATAAACAGCAAACATCAATAGATAGACTATCTAAGGTAAGAGCCAGTGCAGCTTGCTGGCCTATTTGTCTGAGAGTTCTGACATTCATGGCTCCGATGTGAGCATAGGTCCGTGGTTTCAGCACGAATTGAAGGTGTTCCAACATGTTCACCGCGGTTTATTCTACGGCTGGGATTGACAGAATGAGAGTTGTTAAGATTGGAAACCGGAATGAAAGGGTCAGAAACAGTTTGAAGAGTACGGGGCGCTGTAGCTTGTTTTCGTTCACTGAACCTCATGTTAACGATGTGTTTCTCCGACTGGTAACTCGCCTTTTGATCATATGACCATACGATTAGCTCTACATTTTCGCGTACCATGCACTCCCAAAGCTGATTTTTTGTCATCCTTTGTAAACCTAGACGCTCACGATAAAATTTTACTTTCTCTTTTAGTTTCATTTCATGGAAAAAGCCTTGGATGAGGCTTCTGGACGTCGATCGCAAGCGATTCGTTCTCCGCCATCCATCCAACGTGCTCTGTCCAGCCGAGTTGGGGGTGCTTACTCGGGCAGCGTGCAAGACAGCCCGTTGCTAAATTCTGCCGTTACCATGCTAAAAGGAACAACACCGACCTTGCCAGCTGCCATGCCACACTCCACTTCTTTCGATCTTAGTCCTAATCACGCTGGAAGAGTTGTGGACATTATCGCCAAAGCCGAAGTGGTTGGGGAATCCATACCGTTGGAGCTTTCTCCCATTGTCTCTATCAAACATTCCCATCCCACTCGTGTTGTTGAAGATTCCCTGCACACGCATAGTATTTCCCAGTTCTGTTCGCCTGCCTACCCCCGACGCAATCTGGTGACCAGGGTGAAATCGAGCAACTACAGCACTGCTAGACCGTCGTCGTCGTCGTTGGAATCAATGCACACTCGTAATCGTTCGGCGGAAGATATCGGTTCCATATCCGATGAGACAATCTCGAATCCGTCCAAAAACCTACCACTCAGTCCATTGGTTCTAAGCCAATCCACGACTAGCGACAAGGCCGTCACTCACGTGTTGCCACCAGGTAAGCTGTCGGTTTTTCTTTTGTAATCTTGTTGGATTGTCCTGGGACTATGTTGTGTGGGCAACTTGACAATATTTCATCCATCTATCTAGGCTTGGGCAACCTGACAGTATCTTAGCCCACGTGTAGTGTCTGACTGTGCGGCACATTGCCTGGATCAGGCTTGTGATTTCATTCATTCCATCCAGCGTGCCGTCAATCAGCCCAATTGACAAGCTTGATATCTCCTTTGTTGCTGCGTGTATTCAACTCCCATATATCTCTTATCCTTCTTTATCTTTCTAGGCCTGGGCAACCTGACAGTATCTTAGCCCACGTGCAGTATCTGACTGTGTGGCACTTTGCCTGGATTAGGCTTGTGCTTTCATACCATATACCTCTCACAGTCTCAGTTGCAACTCAATGTTTTGGGGTACTAAGTATTTTTTCGAAAATGCACACTCCAATTCGCTTACTGAATCGGAAACTGCAACGGGACATTTCAACCTGTCTCAATAATCACCGTGCCAAGCGAAAACCAAGTGTGTATGTGGGGGGGGGTCTAACGCTGCTAGTGTTTGCCCATTTGAATGGTAGTTTATTGTGCACCATACACCCTTGCGCCCGCTTTTTCGCATTATTCTAAATGTCCGATCCATTGTAGATTACGTGTGTGTGTGTGTCTTTACACCCGGTCGATTTCTACACAGTGCGTGCAGCACCTCGAATGGTGTGGTGCACGAGGCAAATAGACACACATCTGCAACGTGTTCCATACGATTCGCGGTTCCCTTGAAAATTAGCCCATCTAGTGCACGTCACTTCATGATGGGGTGCGTGTTATTTTTAGCTTTATTGATTTTGGCTGCGTACCTGTTCCACGGGGGCGACGAAAATAGAAAAGACGATTGATTTTTCTGGTAACGGGAAATGATTGGGGTCACGATGTAACTGACCTTTTTCAAGCACCTGTCGTTGTACGAAATATTTCATTTGTTATTGTACCGAGCGTTTTTTTATTTTTGGTTCGTGAGAGTTCTTTGTGCAGGTGTGGATTTGAAATCACTAGTCAATCAGAGTGTATCAACCTTATTTGAGCCAAGCTTAGGATGCACTGGGCCGGACGCACTTTATAAAGTGGTGCCGGGAGTCAGATAGTGTCCTTGATTGCAGGCCTTTACTGATGGTACCTAGATATGTTAGAAGGCCCGCATTACAGAGATTCGAAGCACAAGATCATAGCTCCACGCTCGGGTGGTCTGTGCTATCTGTTAAACTCCTTCAAATGGAGTTAAAAATGTTTCACCTAATCGGGAATCATATTCATGATAAAGTATGTTTGTAATGGATTGGTTAGATCAGTTCATTGGTCACGTTTCGCTTCTGACACATCAGCTTCGTCAGACCAAGGGTGTAAGTTCGAACAGAGATAAGGTTTAAATTGCATTCACCTGACCAATCCTAAGCTGGTTAAGAACTGCACTGTCCATGGTGGCTGCGGAGCTTGTTAAGATAGACGGGTGAGATTAAGATCAATTGACACACCATCATCACCGCTACATGCCGTATAATCCTTAATTGTTTTGATCGTGGTAGATGTGAACATCTGCTGACAGATTAGCTCGATTGCGCACACTAGGGGGTCACGCACGCTAATGCTTATCCGCTGCAGAACCGGACGCCGGATTGTGGAGATATCAGCCACATCCACCTTATTGACCGCATTCTTACCAGCCTTTGTTATCTCAACCGCCTCAGCGTGAAGTCGGTCCATGTATGGTTTTACCCCTGTCGCTTCTACGTTATCAAGATCAACTATATGACCTGTGTTCAGCTAGTGCGGAATCTCTGATCAGTGATTGATATTCACGGGAATTGCTTGACTACTTACCGATTCGATTTTCATGTTCATTTATCCCAGTACTGAGTTCTCTGGATTTTTGCCTGATGACAACAGATCCGTGGTTCGGTCATGTCTGCAGGATGGATCCCAGTTCGCATACGAAGGTAGCCATGCACTGGCATCCGCAAGGTAAAAGAAAAAGGGGACGGCCGAAGAAAACTTGGCGCAGAACGTTGGAACGCGAACTACATGCACAAGGATTCACGGTGCAGACGGCAACGGAAGCAGCGACAGACCGGAGCCACTGGCGTGAAGTTGTCTTCGCCTCATGTGCCACCCGGCACGGAGAGGACTGACTGACTTACCATATACTTCAGAGCAACCCTGGCAGTTGACTTTATACACGCAATTCGTCGCGCAGCCTGAAGGTGTCTTATCCTTGAGATGCGTCAATAAGGATCGGAGCGTTCTGTCCCTTTTATACGTTACTCGTATACCTGCGTTATTCAAGATTCGATTTATTCCCTCTGACGCTTCCTTAACGTAATGTATGGAAACTTTGTCCGTTTTGGTGCTGGGTATTTAACGCGTTTCAGTTGGAGTTTAATTAGGCTCTTATAGTAACCGTGATCAGCATGCCGGCGACTAACTTCTTTATGGGTTCGCTTATTATCGGTGGCATCGCTGCATAAGTGTTCAACTTTGCAGAACAGCGATTTCGCAACTGAATTGCATACCGCAAAAAAATTTGAGTGCAATCGGTTAGAGTAGTTTTTGGGTAACGTTTTACTTCTGACACAGAAGCTTCGTCAGACCAAGGGTGATAGTCAGGACAGGGAACACTATTAAGTAGTAGTCAACCCGCCACCACTTATTTGACCTTACCGCTAAACAGCCTATAGTACGCCTACAGTGTATCACTCAAATTTCTTTGCATTATGAATACACGATCGGTCCCAAACATATTCCAATCGATTGCTGAATTGCATACCGTTTGTAGCTGCGCAAAGGAGTGCCTCAAGACTGTATCCGTGTCGAGCGGCTTACGATAGACTGTAGTCCTTATTTCGGTTCCAAGGTCGTCACAGTAGTAGGAATGAGCCATTCTCCTTTCGCGCGAAACAATCCAATAATGGAAGTGTCCCTTTTATCGACTCGACTTCCTTTGAATTTCGGGATCCAAGTTGTTAATGTAACTATAATGTGCTTCTAATCTGTCGCTTTTTATGATAACGAATGTATCGTCGATATAGCTTTAACCGAAGAGCTTCATTTTTTAGAGCTAGCTCTTCAAAATGCTCTATGTAAATATTCGTTAACCCTGGGGAAATAGGTTAGCCCATCGCTAAACTTTCCTTTTGTTTGTGTTGGTATGGTATGAAAACAAAAGCCTGATCCAGACAAAGTGCCGCACAGTCAGAGACTGCACGTAGGCTGAGATACTGTCAGGTTGCCCAGACCTAGACAGGTGTAACTGCCCATTAAACAAGAAGTCGTTCATGTCTTTACCAGTAAGAATGTCTGTGTCATTTGGCGATGGATTATTTAGGATTAACCCGTTTGAAAATCTTTGGTTCAGGCAGCGCGACAGCAGGTACGGGGAATCACTAGACTTGCAATAAGAATCGTCGGCGGTAAAGTTAATCAACTAGCGAGAGCTACAGGCAATTTCTTGTCGCTGTCACACGAAGCACTGTGGGTCGACAAGGTTATTATAGCAATCCCACCACTGTAAGCCATCTTGCTATTACTAACGGTAGGTGTTCCCTCGTCACGTTTTCATGTCCGTGGCGCTTACATCTGTTAAACTTCCCTTTGGGGCAATCGGTAAAGCAGACAGTCGTTTGGTTCACATTGACAAAGTTTGTCTGCATGGTTCTTTATTATCGAAACGTTTCCCCCGTGTTTAATTGTGGTTTCCATCGTTTGGATCTTTTGCCAGCGATATTTTTGTCAATGCGCCTTTTGCCTCATTGAGGCTTTTTACGGTTTTCTCGTTGTTTTGTACTTCACCTTCGGTAAGGGATTTTTATGCAAGCATTCTACAGCGGATCACGTGTTAACCTTGTCCATGTGTGTAGTTCATAGTTGTTCTCCGAGCTGGTATGATTGATTGCGGACGTTTCGTCATCAAACTGGATGACATCATCAGCGAATCTTCTTTTGAGGCACCTGGGCGATAGGCATCATTCGAATTTATTTGCTGCGTTTCGACCTCATCTACTGTGATTGGCTAAAATCCTTGCATGCCCACGTTGGCGTGTTCTCATTGGTCCGTATATCCCATCCACTTGAATGTATTCATTGATTGATTGTGCTGTCGAATACCACGCTTCGAGGAACTCTCGAACTTGAAGAGTTCTGCCTTTGGCGATGATTTCTGTTCTATCCCAATTGAATTCGATCCATGTGTGCCGATATTACTGATTTGTGGTCGCGTCGTCGTGTAGCCCGTATGTGTTCATGTATCCTTGTTTCCAGCCTTCTTCCAGTCTGTCCGGTATAATATTTCTCGCAATCGGAACACGGGATTCTGTGCACGACATTGTTTCTTTCTTCCTTAGCCAGCGTGTCCCTTGATCTTGACTGGTTTGCTTCTCAGTGTCGAAGCTGGCTTGTGTGCTACACTAATTCCGAGTAGGCGTAGTATTCTTGCGGTAATCTCCGAGATATGCTGTATATAGGGTAGTGTTAACGTTGCCATGATCGTGTTGTTCACATGCGATTGGGTTGTCGAGTCCATGTTGCGAATGATGAACTCCTTTGGGTATCCATTCTTCCGGAAGAGTTTGAATAAATATTTATTCTCTTCTTTCTTGAGTTCGTCGGTACTGCAGTGTTTTTGCGCGGTTGAACAGTGTTCGGACACAGCTTCGCTTGTGAGTGGCCGGGTGCTTGCTTTTATAGTTCAAAATTTGATCCGTGTGTGTTGCTTTCCTTGTTTCTAGATTCAAAACTTGTCCATGTGTCTCGTTTTTGATAGAATCTTCTCGCTTTGTTAATGGAGTTCATCATCCTGATTATGACACTCAACTTGTTTGTCACAGCTTTAACCGAATCCACCCGCAGTGAGCACTTAGTCAGACGCTCAAACTTGATCGGCTTCGAGGGTTCGGGTGAATCTCCGAAACGCGTTCTACTTCCCTACGCCGAATCGGACTTCCATGTGACCAAAGAAGATTCCGCCGGTACCGACAGTTCATCCGCTCCATCACCCAGAAGTCAATCACTTGCCGATCGCATTCGTTCCTCCCGTTTGCTGGGCTCAAGCTCCCTACGCCCGGGTAAGAGAAGCAGTGTGGATTCCACGGCTTTCGGTACGAACTCGTTAGCTTTGCTCGGCCCGTCACGGCATTTGGCTGGAATGGTAGCTGGTTTGAGTGCGTTGCCATCGGATTCGGTGGCGTCTCCCATCACCGCAGCCAGTTTGGCGGCGGCTGTCGCTGTGGCCGGGGCCACAGGAAGTTGGCAAAAGGTGCATGCGACGGAGGATGGTGATTCGGAAGATTTCGCCAGAGGTTCCGCGCCTCATGAACCTCCTAAACACGATATACCTCCTGCCGCTTTTGTAGCAGTGGGTAAGTCGCTACTGTTTTGAACTTGATTCGTGATGGATTGTCATTGGTTTTATTTAGTTTTTGCTGCTCTTTTTTATCACTGTTTGGTCATGAATCATCTGCGTCGGATTGAATTGTACATTCGAATTCCGCCGACATTAAGTTGTGCCCATTACTTTTTTCATTGTGTAGACTTCATTAACCTGGAACTGTTTTTGCTATTTTCCAATGCAAATCAGTTTGGTAGGGTATTGCCTGAATAGTACAGAAGTATTGCATGATTTCACAGGTAGTATGGTAGGGTAGGGTATGAAAGCACAAACCTGATCCAGGCACAGTGCCGCACAGTCGGAGACTGCACGTTGGCTAAGGTACTGTCAGGTTGCCCAAGCCTAGACAGATACTAGAAGAACCCATAACAGGAAATGTAGAACAGACTCCAATCCTTTTTCAATCATGCAGCTCACCTACCTCTTGACCAATCAACTTTTAGCATGTGGTAGCCGCACAGCACGACTCGCATCATTGCACATCTTGTTCTGTACCTAAAGTAAACAGAATCCGGGGTGTTATCGTAGGACTGTGTGACTGGTCAATAAGCTTTGTCTTCGGTCATGTAGTATTGTCTTTTATTCTTACACGATGCCAGATATATTGGCTTTCATATTGGTCCGTTACAATGTTTGGTAAGCTATGTTTCTTTGACCTCAAACCCTGGTTTGAGGCCAATATCTTGCATTGCCGAATGACCTCCACGTGGTGCCGTCTGGGTGGGCTCGGTTCTCCGATCTCACGAAATGTTCGTCGGTGGTGTCTGAGGTGTGGTGGGTTTTCGCCTGGCAAGCGTTTCTTCTCCGCCCTATAAAAAGCCACAAAAATCCAATGATGACATCACGACGCGGCGGATGTGACTCGCCGCTCCAAGTCACTGCCCCTTGTCCTATCCAAGGACATTGTATGGTGCACAGGCAAAAACTGAAGTCACCAACCTATCAACGGGGTTATCGGGCTCCGAACTGGAAATTCCCAGAAAAGGGCGTATGAACCGCTTCGTCGGTCCCCGGCCACCGATAGGTGCGAACCTCTCTCGCTCCACTGCCTTGTGGGTAAAGGCTCGGGGTGGGACCCCCTAAACGAAATCTCCCCTACTTCGGTGTAGGCAAACCGGGTAGTATCATGCCTACGTTCAACGATGCCGATGGCAACGCTTTGTACCCCCTTCTCGCTTTGTACATCGTCATTGGTTATGTTGAACGGCACTATATCTGAGCAGATTGTTGCAAATAGTAAATAATAATAAAATAATCATATACTAAACTAATATACTACTAATAATAATAATAATAATAATAATAGAATAAAATAATAATAATAATAATAACTAATAATAATAGAATAATATAATATAATAATAATAATAATAATATATCTTCACTGGGGTCATGTTTCCGGGTAGCCAAGAAGTGTTGAGTGAATGCGATACTCTCGGTCTGCATGTTAATCTTTTCTAGCTATTGCTATGGTTAATACATGACTGGAACTGTCTTCTGATTAAACTGAGTGATTTACGAGACGTATGAGTAATTGTACACAATCGCCATATTGACATGTTTTTCTATCACACACCCAACGACATGTTTCGTGCTGTTTCCACTCATCAGTCTGGAACATTACGATGAGACTCCGCGTGCTTTTGAATTTGTGGAAGTCACGCGTTTCAATTCATTGACCACTATTTATTGAAAAGACTACTACGTCGGGATTGTTGTGTAACGTTTTCTGTCTCGGTAATGATTTCGCATTGTTGGTGGGTTACTCTTGTAACGCGACACCTAATATGCAGCCTGTAATGAGAGCTATATTTCCCATGAAAACTCCGCTAATCTATAATGAGACTGGCATTACAATGAATTAAATTGTATTGTTTAAATTAGGTACAGCGATCGAGGCATTCGTGGTTGTAGTGTTTAGGCAACTATCACGGTTGTGCACATGACAGGTGTACATATTTTGATATTGCAATGTTTACGCGGTGAGAACAGGCTCTATTCATAATTCTTGATTACTTATCGGTCGAGATTAGATGCTTGAGCGCAACTTTGGGTAAACACCGGCAAGCAGATGAGTTCTGAAATGGACTTCTCGAATGTTTGCGGGAGCTTCAATGTCTCACATTCACATGATGATGTGGAAAAACAGCTTGGCAACCATCATTATTTGGTGTGAGCACAATAATGTCAGCGAAATCATAACCTTGTCATGGACACACATCTCGCCTCGTGAGCTGAAAGATGATTCAATGCTTATGCTTTTCAACAAGCTGTACATGTCTTGTGTAACAATGATTTCAACATCATACTTTCTTGGCATTCTTGATTGCTTGCTACATCATAAAATATCCCATGCGCAATTAAAATCTTCGAATCGATCAATCATTTCCGCATACGTCACAAAATGTAGAATGTGTTGCATCAATCTCGCCATTCCCGTAGGTAAACCGGGGACGTTTGCCGCCATAAATCAACCACGGCGTTCCGACGTGTCCAATTTGGGACTGTTTCGGCTGTTTCGGCAGAAAAAGAAAAGATTTCGCTCTCTCGGTAAGTGTATTCGCAAACACGTTAAAATGAACTAACGTTATCGGTCTTCGAATGGTTTCGTGAATGTTATTGGATGGGAAATTTTGGATGACTTGTTTCTGTATTGTGTTAGTCGAAACCAAACTGAATCGTATTGTAATTCAATCACTTAATCATCATCCATCACACTGAGGCTGGACCTTAACGTGGTGTGATGGTTTGTGTACCTTTATGACCCATCGAACTATACTGGGTGCTCTTAGGGCACCTTCAGAGCCACTCATGCCAGAAAAGGCGATGGATAGAGGCCAGACGAACTCAACTCAACCCGATACATTGTGGGTCAGGCTTTTTAGTCAAAGGCTTTGGTTGAGAACCCTAATTGTTCTCCAGTCTAGGCATGGGCGACCTGGCAGTATCCCAGCCCGCATACAACCATGACTATTACTGCGAAACCAAACTCCATAGTGCATCAGCCGTCGCGCATGATAAACAGGGTCGCTTTGCCTGCTGCATACAGCAGGGCGGGTAAGCGAAAACAAGCTACTGCTGGCCCTACTCTTCAAACTGTTTCCGACCATTCCAAAGTTAAGGAGCGGAGCCTTCAAATTAGCCGTGCATAAAATTAATTTCTCCGCAGGTTTTTCAACATTTTTCGTTAAATGTCAACGTTGGCAAAATGCATCATTTTTTCGTATGAACTGAGGTCAATTTTCGACGCGCAACTGTGAACGAATTACTAGAAACCGGGAATTGTTGTGACACTTTTGTCTCAAAACTTTTGGTTACACCATTTGTTAATAAACTGGATCTCATGTGGAAATGATCAATCAAGACGGAAAAGAAACATCGTTCAGTCGACAAATTGATATCGGGACCTGTCGATCAATTTGTTTTAAATTATTTGGTGAAATTTTGGTAACTGCTGAAAATTCGTTTATATGAATAAAGCCAATTTCTTCTTCTGAAAACCTGTAGCTCTGGTACCGGATTGTAGGTCATAGTTGTTCTCCCAGCTGGTATGGTTGATTGCGGACGTTTCGTCATCAAGCTGGAAGACATCATCAGCGAATCTCCTTTTGAGGCACCTGGGCGATAGGCATCATTCGAATTTATCTGCTGCGTTGCGACCTCATATACTGTGATTGGCTAGAATCCTTGCATGTCCTCGTTGGCGTGCTCTCATTGGTCCGTAGTCCTCATCCAATTGAATGCGTTTAATCCACCATACCAGTTCGGAGAACAACAATGACCTACAACTCTCCTTCTATCAATCCCACCCTTAAGAATGACCACGCTGAACATTTTCTATTCGTGCATTCGCAGCTCACTCTTTGAAACGACGCGTCTCTGCTCGCACTGAAGCTCTGTATTCAATCACAATTCATCAGCCTAGTTGTGGCTTTCAATATATAAGCATCCTCAACCCACCAATTGGTGTTTTGAGAAACTTAACCAGTTTTTCGATAACTTCTTTTCTTCGCTGTCGACTATGTATGTACATCACCGGCGCAGCAATACTCCACAGTTTGAAACATGATCAAGCAGACAGAATGGGGAATAACAATTTCTCTTCATAGAGTAGATCTTTTGGAATACGGTCATTTTCCGCTTTATAGACACGACCTACCAGAGTGTGCGACGCTGCCGTAGTAAAGTGAACATACTCTGTTGGCGTTTGAGCAGCTGTCTTTTTTACAGAGTGTCTCCGCGCGCGCACGTAACGTAGTGTTTGCTGACGGCCTGGCTCTCCTGCAAGGTATTGTGCCTTGCAAAGACACCTCATCTTTCTATCGAGGTCTATGTTGTCACATTCGTGTGATGCACCTCCGAGAATGCTCAGCCGGCATTTCCCATCCCCGAACATCATCTTGAATAAATCTATCACACTCAATGACCGTTTTTCTGTTCTCACCAGAAACCAATGTGCTAAGATGGTCGAAGGTCACGACCTTGAACATACTTCTTTAAAATGAGTTTCGACGTGTAAACTCAAAGGCACCATTCTACTCACGACTTCCGTTGAAATCAAGAGATGATCACCTGTCTTATCCAGTCAAGTAGAATCGAGTGCTTTGACTCAAAACTAGAAATGTTGCTCAATCTTGATTGTTAGTTGAGACGAAACTAGTGTTTTTAAGTTGTAAAACGGTAAAAGATGATGTCCAGCCGTTGGTCACTTCTCCTCGTTTGGGTTGCACATGCAGGTGGTTACTGGTTATTAGGTTAGCGTGAGACGTTACAGGTGACTTGGTTTTACCCATCATAAATAGCATTTCACTGGAATGCTTAACTGCCATACAAC
>JACCGJ010015861.1:0-17063 GCA_013407085.1 Atriophallophorus winterbourni
TTCGCCAGACCAAGGGTGTTGGTACGAACAGTGTGCAGGTTTAAATGGCATTCTCTTGACCAATCCTGAGTTCTCTGAGCTAGTCTTATCACTTCCACGTTATCAAGATCTACGCTGTACGTAAGTACGTAAGTTCAGCACTTTAATAACTTCAAAAGATAAATGTACCTCTGCTAGTTCTTATGATGACAGTTTTCGACAATATTCTAAATTAATAATTTATCAGATAGGCCGCTATCGCAAACCGAACAACGATTGATGAAAAAGGGCTTAAACTTCTCCTTAAGTACAAAATTCCTAATAGCTGAGGATGTTATTCCTTGCGTAGAATCCACCCTGAATCAGCTACCTGAAAATCATGCAGATGCACTGCGAAACGGTATATCTAGTATTATCTAAAACCAACAACCAGAAAGGATGAACCTTACGCGAGATGAAGAACAAGCACTTCTTAAATTGCGAAAACAAGAGGATATAGTGATCACTAAGGCAGATAAAGGCAAAGCAACTGTGATTTTTTCTAAAAGTGATTATAGAGATAAGGCAGAGTCACACCTTGCTGAAGGTCCGTATCTGGTTATTGACAACCTTAGAGCTACGACCACTATGAATAACCGTAAGAGTGTTGTTTCGAGATACCTGCGAGGAATTAAGGAAAACCTTGGTCAAAGATTATGATTCATGCTCTACCCAAAATCTGCTCAGACCCCCAGGTTCTATGGACTTCCGAAGATACAGAATGTAGGCGTCCTCTTGAGGCCCATTGTAGAGGGCATAGGATCCTCAACACACGAATAGGCCAAGAACCTTGCTCAGCTTCATAAACCATTGGTTGGTAACACGAATTCTTTTATTGAGAACTCGTTTGATTTTGTTCGTCGCTTAAGTACCGTAACAATTGTGAAGGATGAGATGGGGGGTTAGTTTTGACGTAAGCTCCTTGTTCACGAATGTTGACACTACAAGCGCTTCAGAATTAGTCAGAAGATCACTCAACTCCGATATGACCTCGAAGGATCGTACCAATTTGAGTGTGCAACAAATCATCAGTGGTGTAGTAATTTGTCTAAATATGAACCACTTCTTATTTAATGGCCAGCTATACAAGCAAAACGGTCGTTTAGAGATGGGCTCATCCATTTTTCCAGTGCTAGCGAATATGTACATGGAGCACTTCGAAGAGAGAGCTTTGAGGAAAGAAGCGTTAAAACCGAAGATATGGTGGCGCTATGTCGACGATACATTGGTCATCATAAAGCAAAACAGGCTAGAAGCATTTCATAGTTATCTTCATAGTTTAAATCTAAAAATCCAGGTCACAAAAGAAACCGAGTCTACGGAAGGGACACTTCCGTTCTTGGAATGTCTCGCGCAAAAGATAAGAACAACGGTATATCGTAAGCCTATCGACACGGATTCTATTTTGAGATTCACATCTGCGCACCCTAAAAGGGTATTTCAATCCATATCAAAATCGCTATTCTACAAGTTTGATCGCCTCTGCAGCGATGATGCAGATAAAAGACGAGCTTATGAAGAAGTCAGTCGCCGACTTGCAAATCATGATTACCCCGAAAGCTTAATTAAGCGCCAATTGAACCGAGTTAAACATCCGCAATCGAAGACGGAAAAGTTTGGCGAGCTACGGTATCTCTACCGTATGTCAAAAGCGCCTCCAAAGGAATGAGTCGAATCTTGAATAGCGCAGGCATTAGAGTAACATAAGGCAAGTATAACTATCCGCTCTGTATTAATGCATTTGGAAGGTAAGACTCCTTTAGGTTGTGCGACGAACTGCATCTACAAAATCAACTGCAAGGGTTGCGCGGGTGTTTACATTGGTCAAACGTCTAAAGAACTCTGCACTAGGGTAATCGAACACAAGAAACGAATGGTAAAGTGACCCCAGCAATCCCAGTAAATATCAATCATTAATTCGGGATTCTGCACTAGCTGAACACGTGCTAGACACTGCATACATTGTAGATCGTGATAACGTGGAAGTGATAAGACGGGGTGTGAAATCTTATAGGGGAAGACATCACGCCGAGGCTGTTGAAATAACAAAGGCTGGGGCGAATGCGGTGAACAAGGTGGATGGGACGGATATCTCAACAATCTGGCGTTCGGTTTTGCAGCGGGTAAGAAATAACGAACGTCACACCTAATACGCACATGATTACGTAAGCAGTGTGACAACAGACACTGACCTGTACGCAATAGGGATGAACACAGCAATTAGACGGTGTGATCAATTATGTTGATCTCCCTTGTCTAGCTTAGAGAATTCAGGATTAGTCAAGAGGACGCCAATTAAACCTGAACACTGGTCGTGTCGACACCCTTGGTCTGACGAAGCTTGTGTGTTCAGAAGCGAAACCTTACCAAAACTTGCTATAACCGATTCATTGCAAACTTTATTTTCAACATCATGTGAATTCGACGTTTTAAATGAGAGGGACATTCGGTTTAATTGATAGTTTGCTTTTCAGCCTAGTCAGTGTTGTTCTTTAAATCGGAGTCATATAGATATACTCGCCTCAAGTCGACCTCGTTTTAGATATTTCATGACTTAATATATTCTCGTGAAAATTCAGAATGAATATCTTTGGTGAGTTGAAGAAGAGAAAGAAAATACCTTTATTTTTTGAACAAATTTCCAATGAATATTAATGTAACCATGCAAATTTCCCGAATGTAACGTACGAACAGAAGATGTAGTTTTTAATCTTATGGTACACTTAAGAATGTCAGTCAAATTTCCAAATTCAAAATAAGTTTAAATTCGTGAACTACTGACATCAAACGTTGTATAATCATCGACGAAATCTGAGCCTGCAAACTTTTTTCTAATCGTTTATTTACAATATTCATTTGACACTTCCAAACAGCGCAGCAAAAATTCAATGTTCCAAAATATGAAAATTGCACCGATATAAAAGCTTGCGTGGTGTAAACTATCCTGTTTATCCATGTTTCCAAAATGTAACTACAAAAATGTTATTCGGATGGTAAACAGAAACATTTTTGGGAAAATTATTTTTAAGCACAGCCGATAAAAAATAATCTTCTACAACAAAACGTTCTGTATAACAGAATGGAATATTTTGAAACTGATTTTTTCATTTTGTTCAACCTTCAGTCGAAAGTATTATTAACTAACAATGTACCAACTGCTCGAAGGTGAAGAAAATTAACGTATTGGAAAATGTTCATGATCTATCGGGAATCGATATCATTGGAAACAAAAGTTTGCAATGAATCTGTGAGGACATTTCATTGATAACGTTTCCCTTCTGACTCAGAAGCTTCGTCAGACCAAAAGTGTCAGTACGAACACAGATCAAGCTAAAATTCTATTAACCTGACCAATTATAAGCTGGTGAAGATCTTTACAAGCGACGGTGGCGACTCACTCGTTAGGATAGACAGGCAGGATTATTATCAATTGAAACACCAACACTCAAACATGCCATATATTACCTTAATTAATTTGTTTGTGGCAAATGTGAATGACCTCTGTCGACAGTTTACCTCGATCGCGTATTCGGTGCACTTATTAGCACATATGTATCCGCTGCAGAACCCGATGTCAGATTGGTAAGATATGAGCCCCATCAACCTAATACACCGCAATCTTACCAGGCTTTGTTAACTTGCCCACCTCAGCCTGAAGACTTTCCATATGTAGTTTTACCCTTCGCCTTGGCATTTCGACGTTACCATGATCAACGCTGTGCTCTGTGTCTAGCGCGTGTTCACCTAGTGCTGAATCTGTGATCAGTGATTGATATTTACTGAAATTGCGTAGTTGCTTATCGATTCGATTTGCGTGTTCATTTATCCTGTTACTGGAGAAGACGCGGAGACAGCAGTAGAAACTCGCTGAGAATTATGATTCCTGGAGAGAGCTGTTTGGCGGCCCATGTCCAGAAGGAACAAAGGGAAATGTAAGTAATTAAGTAGGGTAATGATTCATTCTTGACTATTTAGAAACAAAATTTAACTGTTTCTAAATTTAAAATAGAATTCAAATGAAAGTTTTTTCTAGATGTTTGGCTTTCAAGCAAATAGTGGCTCGCATTAAATGTCAGCAATATTATCTACTAATGAGTTGGTTTTCCGGTGTAAAAGTGACACGAATCATGGTCATTTCCATTTAAAGAAACAATCTTTGCAGATGACGTATTTTCGTTACATTTTTAGTTTTGCAGACGCATTAGAATCATATTTTCAGTCGATTTGGACGCATCTAAATAATAAAAATTGTCTATTAGTATGCAGGCATCTGGCGAGCATTTTTTCAAATATTCTAAACAAATTGTCTGAAATATGTTAATTCGGATAGATATTCCAATGTTTTGATGATAACATTACCCTATTTGTGCGTTTTAGTGTGTTCTAACATTCGAGAAATTGATATAACTTTCTCCACGTGATATCGTGAAAGTGGTTTGCTAATGCTGTATTTGTGGACAAACAGACAACCGGCTCATTTCTTAGTGCAAGTTTGTTTATTTTTAAAACTCAATGCAGGTTCTCAATGATGTTGATAAAACGTTTGAGCTACCATGGTACACAAATTGTAAAAACATTTAATGGTAATTCGATGTCATTTATGTAAAGGTGAATGAAGATGCTCTTAATGATAATCACCAAACTATTTCACGTCTGACTATTGAAATTAAATACTTGACTTAGATTCGCTAATTTGTAACAAACTTCTTTTACCAACAGTATAAAGCACAGATATGTGGTTTTTCTAATGACCATGAGTGTAAACAAGATCTACATCAGTGTGGGCTCATGTGATTTCACATATTGATCGCGCCAAACTAATCTAACATCGGCCGTGGTCAAAATGGAGATTTAAGAGTCCTACTCAGAATTTTGAACGATATTTATGTTCGGAACTCAGGCTAGAAATTCAATGCATCCAGCGCTTGTACTTGATTTGTGGGAAACTTTTCACGTATTTTGTTTCCCAAAACAATTTTGTACTATATTATTGTTAGTTCGAATGGAAAGAGCTAGATACGAATAACTGGGCACCGATTAGCACTGATGTCCAACAATGCTGGTCATCGATACTTCAGAAAATCAACCGAAAAATAGAACTCCACTCAAAATATGTGTCGAAACAACTCAAAAAAGGATTCAAATTCGTGATCTGGAGTCGAACACGGAAAAATATAAAGGTGAGAAACTGTGCGTGGAGAATACACGTACTGCATTCAACACCTGGATCTTGGGAATCTTACCGTTTGTTGAGAAACAAAGTTACTAAACTTGTCCAGGAGGATAAAGAAAAGTATCAACTGAATCTGATGGATATAATTGAACGAAATCCGTAGCTCCTCTTCCAGATCGTGAACCGAAAGGCCAGGGTAAAACCAGGTGTTTCCGCTTTACTTACTAAGACTGGAACTACATCCACAGCTCTCGAAGCCACTTACGAACTCGCTGAATTTTACTCTAGAGTGTTCTAGTCTAACGAGCGCGTATCCTACGATATACCTGCATATAGATAGCAAAAAAACAATACACGAAATCGTTGTGATACCCGAGAGTATTCTGGTAAAGCTACGCGGGTTAAATACAAAAAAATCCCCGGTTGCTGATGAAATAACACCATTCATCCTAAAGCAATGCGCCCATGCTCTATTCTCACCACTCTCTGACCTCTTCAACCTGTCCTTGAGTTGTAGCACGGGTGCTAATGACTGGAAAAGTGGACTAATCACTCCGATATACAAAGGAGGGAACCGATCTGATGTGTCTAACTACAGACCAGTCACGTTGTTGCCAGTGGTCTCTAAAGTTCTCGGACGACTTGTGGCCGAGGAACTTATCAAACACTTCGAACAAAATAATCTTCTTTCCATCGCACAGCACGGATTCAGGACAATACACTCCTGTCTCACCAATCTCCTCATAACTCTTGATAATTGGACTCGAGCCGTGGACGATGGATGCCCTATCCATGCTTGTTACTTGGACATGTCTAAAGCTTTTGATCGTGTTAACCACAGCATACTGCTACAAAAATTGGAGCAGCTCGGGGTGTGCGGCAGACTATTGGCCTGGATAAAGGATTACTTGACTGGTAGAGTTATAAGGGTTAGAGTTGATGGGGTACTATCCAGCCCAGTAGAAGTTACAAGTGGCGTACCTCAAGGCTCAGTCTTGGGGCCAATACTCTTCCTCGTGTACGCGAATGATATACCCGAAATCGTACGCAGCAAAATCATTTTATTTGCGGATGATATCAAAATCTGGACTAGCATACGCACCATAGAAGATTGCCAAATTCTCCAAAATTTTCTCGAATCACTTCATAATTGGTCCTTGCGGAACTGCCTTCCATTCAACATCCAAGAATGTAAAATGTTGAACGTCGGTAAATCATTCGAATTCACATACTCTCTGGGATCTCAGAAACTTTCATGGGTTGCTGAAGAGAAAGACCTGGGCGTGTGGATTAGAAATAACTTGAAGTCTTCACGGCAGTGTTCTGTTGTACACAAAAAGTCCTGCCAAAGCTTAGGATTGCTCAGAAGGATCTTTGGTCGTTTCTCAAAGCAGATACTCCCACGTATAATTAACACCTATATCAGACCAACAATGGAGTATGCTGTTCAAGCATGGTCCCCATGGTTACAAAAGGACATGACCTTGCTGCAACGGGTATACCACCGCGCTACAAAGCTGCTGACCGGTCTATACAACAGGTCATACGAGGAGCGGATTGCAACGCTAAACCTCTTTGACTTTTCGTACCGTCGTCTCAGGGATGACTTGATCCTGCTTTTCAACATTCTGCATACAATGGATCACCCACTTGAACGCCTTTTTCATCGGCAAGAAGCACGTGGTAGCAGATCGCATGGCTACAAGTTAATTATTCCCCACTCAAGATCAAATTGTCGAAGATTTTCTTTGCTGTCAGAGTCTGTTTTCTATGGAACTCCCTGCCCCAACATATCATTTGCGCAACAAGCCCGAACATGTTCAAGGCTGAACTTGACAAGTATATGTTGACCAAACCTAACCTTGCACCTGAATGCACGTGCTGACTTTCCATATGTATAAAACATTTGTGTTGTTTTTTTATGAATTCCCTTAATTTTTAATCTGTGGTTACTGTAAAGTATTTGCTTTTTGGACCATTAAAACATTGAATTACTTTGAAGTACTTTGAATTACTTTGAACTGTAATCATAGTTATTACGTAGTTGTATTCGATTCAATAACGTGTATGATCATGAAATGTTTCATATATTCCACAGGAAATATAATTTTACTGGAGTCTCATTTATCGCTTACACATCTGTCATTCACATCTCATCAAGAAGCTCGCTCATCCGATCACAAAAACAGCGCGGAAAATGTTAGCGATCTTGAATGCATGTGATGTCGACACATAAAAACGAATACTTTCTTGGAACTTTATATAAATTCCAATACATTTTCATCATCGCACTGACATTGCCATAGCACGTGGTGCGCCACATAGAACGTGTTGAACACTGAGCTAATTCATACTGTCATCAACCATATGACGCAACAATTTCTGAGTGATCGACAATGTGATGCCAACGTTGGCGCATTAATTAACGTTATATTTGTGTGTAAGTGTATGCTATCAAAATTAATGCCTAACTCAAACAGCAAATATATTGATTGCTGGCGATATGCTATTATAAACTGATAAGCTTGTATACAAAATGTTGTAAGATCCCGAATTATGTGTAGTGTTGGATAGAAACATATGTTGATCACTCCGTGAAAGTTTTCAATTTAGCGTGATACTACGAGTATTTTTCAATTCTTTAAATATCAAACTTGTTCCTAACGAAACACATCAACTTGTTTACTTCCACTGTATGGAATTTGCCAAATCCAAACGAGACCACACAAAAACTCAATATTTGAATAAGAACTCAGAGATTAGTCCGAAAAGAGATTTACCTTGTAATCCACAAGCGCGAACCAGTCGAAAGGCCGTCAAATCTATTTTTAATTTAACGTTAGATGTAAGGAATTATTCATGTTGAACGATATCAGATGAATAGATACCGTACTAATGATGAGCATACAGAACGGACATATATCCATATATAAGATGGATGACTAGTATGTGCAGAAATCATGGTTACGTTATCATTTGATCCCCAGCAATTTACAAAATAATTACAAAACCATAAGAATGGTACTGAAGAATCAAGTATTTATTAGTACGAATATATCCACTTAAAATAGATTTCTCTGCAGATATGGACCTGGTTTATTTTTAACCACATAGGTGCATATTCACAGAAAACGTTCAATCCAGATAGTTGATTAATTATGCATTCTGTACTTCGTCAAATATTTTCCGTTATTTTAATACTCTCGGAGCGTGACTGCCTAGATCTGATTACATCACATTTTCACTTGATATCATAGCCTCGCGTTGTGATTGCGTACGTGTGGGGTGGTCAATTATTTTCGATTTAAAACAATGTGCTTTATTACATTTTTGTACCGTTATTGTGAGACGCAAGATTTCATTAGTAAAGTTCGGAAGGATGAATTTATTTTCAATTCAATTCAATTCAATTTTAATGGTCTAAAAAGCTTGATAAAAACCACAAAATAATATGAGAATTACGAGAATAATATGAGAATTATGAAATAATATGAGAATTACTTGTTGCTTGAGGGAATACAATAAGTAACATTACGGTTTATTTGCTGAATGCCTGTATAACTTACATGACAGTAATCAAAAATGATTTTGATTGAATCAAGCAACAAATGTAAATTCAATTTTACATGAATTTTTACAAAATGAATCTAAAGGATGTTGATGTTACCCACGCTATTGAATAACTACGTTATATGTAACATCGGCATCTCATAAACGGCAAATAAAAAGCCAGAATTGATTCAATGTGCCATGTTATAAGAAAGTAGGTAGGATAATATCAAAGAAACATAATTTTGGGAAAATTTATTCACGATTAGGACGTTAACATTATATGGATTTTGTGAATCATATTCAGATTGGTATAGCAGTATTTGAAATGGAAATAAGCACCCAATTCCGATAATGTTCCAAACGCGCGCGTCACATATACCCTATAACAACCAAGTCCACCTCCTGGCCTGCGCTCGTTGGTCTGTGTGATAAGGGAAACTGCTTCTACTGACAGGACAAATGTTGAAGTCGGGTGACTAGTGTCTCGAAATCAGCTTTCTGTGGGCAAGTGGAGCTCGGAAATCCATGAAGGCTGTCAAGCTAGTGAAAGGAAAAACCTTATTGCAAACCTCCACTGCCTTGTGGCTATATCTAATCATTGAAAGGGCTTCATAAGTCAACCTCGAGGAAACAACCGCAGCCGGAGACCCGTTAGGCAGCCCGAAGTTGTATTCGAGTTTGTCTTGCCAACTCCTGAGACAAAATAGTTGTTCAAACGTATCAGCTTAGCTGTTCTTTCAGTTCCAGTGGTGTCGTAGATAGTGATCACTTTCTACATGTGCAACAGCTAGTTCTCGATATTGAACTACCCCGTCGTTCGTCACAACGCACCAATAGAGAGGATTTCCCATTTCGCTTCAGTAGATAATAACACGGGAAACAGCAGCTACCGGTTGAACGTTTACGCTTGGCAGGCGTATAGATCAACGCCAGGGGCTGATTTCGACGGTAGGAGGAATATTTAGGTCTCATTTGACGTCTAAAGTCCGCGTTAAGCTGGGTAACCTCAAGTCAATAAGTCGATATCAGGCCACGGTCCGCTATCTTTATTGGGTGCACTGAGATTAGCAATTAACCGGATAGCAGACTTTAGTTTTCCGCTACAGCGTAACGATTTACTATCCAACAAAAGTCAGCTCCGAAACAGGAAATTGGAATGTCCGGCCCATGCTCCTAGGATTTCACGACGCGGTCTCGAATATCATGGGCGTAATGAAATCAGCTGTGCTTAACAATGTGCAAAAACAGGGGAATATCGACGTGATTACCTTGAAAAAGTTGCGATTCCTAGACATTGGTATGTTAACAGAAAGTTATTACACGATTTTTTGGAAAGGAAACTTTTTTGATGAGCCTTGAATTTAGAAAGTTGGGTTTTCATTGCGAAACGTTTTAATGAAGGCAGCAAAAATAATCAGCGACTGGAAGCGAACGAATTTGAACACTAAATCTAGAGTTCATTTCTGGTACGATTACATTGGTAAACGTTTATGCGCCGACGCTCTAAGTGACGCCTGCTGAAAAAGATGATATTTATCTTATCCTCAAAACAATTCTCCCAAACGTGCACTTAATATATGTCGTGGTATCGAGTGACTGCAATGACAGAATTGGTACAGATTTCGAATCTTGGAAAATTGTCTCGGAAAGTTCTGAGTAGATTAAACCAATGACAATGAACAACGCTTTTTCAACTCTGAACACATTTCAGTCTGTGTCAGAAAACCCTTTCTTTCAAACAAAACTACAGCATCAGATCTCTACTCCTCACTCTAAACATTGGCATCAGCTCAATGTTATTATTGTTAGGCGCAATAATATAGGAAGCATACTACTTACCTGATCATATCATGTGACACTGACCCTTTGCTGGTATGTGCAAAATTGGAGCTTCCTTATTCGAGATTTCACCACACCAAATTGTCTGCTGAACCAAGGATAGACGTCACTCGGATGTGCGAACCAACGTTTGCTGCGCGATTTGCAAACGCCTTCGCAGCCGAGTTCAACAACACAATAACCCTCGATTTCGGTTAATAAAACTCGGAATTGGTATAAAGATGCTCATAGTGAGTCGCACTTTTCATTTATGGTCCTAAGGAAGATCGAACGAGCGACTGGTTAGAAGCAAAATCTTCCAAGATGACTGCTGTTTTGGATGAGAAAATCTCAGCATACGTGAACTTCGAAGGTATGCCAACAGACGAAAACCGACGACTTCTAAGAACAGCTAGGAGTAATGTCGAACACACTTCAGGACGATATGCAAATGACTATTGGACTGCAATTACCTTCAGTAAGCAAGACAATGCGGATACTGGAACTTTTCACGTTATATATGATGGGATCAAGAGAGACATTGGTCCAAACAAACTTAAAACGGCTCCAATTAAGTCTGTAACTTGTAATCTCAGTAGATGCAAAGAAATTAGGCTAACGATAAGCATGATCAAGACCAAATTCATTGGTCAATGTATTGTATCGCCACCATTTACCACTGTTGGAAACTGTGAGCTTGAATCATACGTCACTTCACATATTTCAGTTCAACCGTTGCGGATAACCTATCGCCAGACACAGAGATTTATACACTGATTGGCAGATAATTTGTCATTTTCATTATATCGTGTTTATGGTAATCGCATGTTGAGTGCGAAGACAAACATGATGGCATACAGCGCGTGCGTACTAAATGATCTACTGTACGGCAGGACCACCCACGCAAAACACAACGGGGGTTGAACGCTTATCATCTACGTAGAATCCGTCGTATCTTAAAATATGGAGTGCTTAATGCTGAAGTGTTTTCAAAAGCTGGTCTAAAGAACATTTTCATCTGGCTTGGCGACATTTACAGAAAGAAAACTGGTCGTATTCCGAAAGATGTACTCAGTGCTGAGTTGAAATCAAGATGTCGACCATGGGGCAGACTGCACTTGAGTTACAACGCCGTTTATAAAAGTGATATGATAGCTCTTGACATTGATCCTGTGAGTTAGGAAGAAATTTCTCTTCACCGCTTACATTGGCGGCATTGTGTAAATCTATGTCTGCAAGCGGGGAAAGAGCAGTCCCTGTATGCTTTTTGTGGAACAATTTGCCGCCATAAATGCTGTCGTCAACAAACGAAATTATCTGCAAACAAAAGTTATGATCTTATATTTTGAATGAATTTGTGTTTGCCCCGGTTAACTGACATCCGCTTGGAAGAACTTGCTTGTGTCCGTCGACTTTGGAGGCATTGTGAAAAGCATCGTCTGAAAGCTGGGGAGAAGCAGATACAGCTCTTGGCTGCTGAACGCAGATCACGCCGCCGCTGTGCAATTTATTCCTATCGACCGAGTACTGTCTATCGCAGCAAGCGTCACAGGAGAGAATTTTCCTCCATAATCAGAATGTTTAGTCAATCGAAAATCTTCGCACGACAAATCCTCCAATTCAAGTTAAGATAATTCAAAGCAGCAAGCATAACAATAACTATAATATAGTAAAAAGTATATAAAAGAAATGAATTGTGAAAATGTCCAAATCATTGGAAAAAAATCTGTTCTCGTCCGGCAAACAAGTTACAATCAAAACCGAACGCTTTTTCATCGTTAATGGAAACAAAATGTTGTAGATTCTAGAAATACTTTTTCAAATTGGCTTCAATTGAAATAAATGTTATGTATGATGGTTAATATGCATCCACATATGAGGTAACCAAATTCGTAAGCAAACGTTGGAGCGTCACCCGGAGAATTCTCTTTAATTAAATTTGTTGCTGGTGTGGTTCTTGATGCGACTCTTATTTTGTTTGTGACCGTCGTTGCGTTGTACGTTGTTGTCTTACTCGAAGACGTGGTGGTTGTAGCTCGTGTGGTTGTTGAAGTGACAGCTAGTTTGCTTGTGACTGTCGTTGCGTTGGACGTTGGTGTGGTACTCGAAGACGTTGTGGTGGTTGGTGGTGTGGTTGACAATGTTATATTTGGTTTGTTTGTGACCTTTGTTGTTGAGGTCGTTGCTGTTGTACTTATAGACGTAACGGTGGGGCTGCGTTCTTGATTGTTACATAATGCGCTCTGGCAACATTCAACGATTATAGTACTTTCTCTATGTTCGGTGGTAAGGTTCTGACAGAACGATTTTTTACATCCTCTGGAAACCATAACAGTGCCATCTCCGTTGTGCGTGATGGATGTCTTTTTTAGTAAATGAGAATCACAAATAAATTAAATACAGATATTAGTATGTAAACAGCAACGCATTGTAATATATATATATATATATATATATGAATGGAATTAGATTTACTAATCGAATGGTATTTGTATGATCTATTGTATTATATCAACATTATCTACCAGTTGTTTTTGCATAAATATAAGCGTAACTTGATTCATATCTCGGAGGTGTATTATTTAATTTACTTTTAGTCAATTTCCTTTATTAAATGCGAGATGTTGAAACTTTTCTGTTTAATATTCACTATGTTTACTATGCTTAGAGCGAAAATTGAAAAAAATTGAATAGACTATCAATTCCTCGGATACAAATGAAAGATGGATGTCAATGTGACAGAATTAAGCTGCGCTAATCATTGAATTACTTTCATACTTAGTACAAGAATTTTCTATATTATTCAGATACACGCGAACATTCCGTTAAAAGACATCTGCTACAGACTATAAAAGCAATTCTCCAGACTGTAAAACATTAGGTACTCATCGATTGTGAAATATCATATGGGAACCCATTACTATTTTAGCTATCTGTAATTGTTTTTCTATATGTAATTTTTTGAAATTCATTCATTCATTCAGTCCTCTCCGTGCCGGGTGGCACATGAGGCGAAGACAACTTCACGCCAGTGGTTCCGGTCTGTCGCTGCTTCCGTTGCCGTCTGCACCGTGAATCCTTGTGCATGTAGTTCGCGTTCCAACGTTCTGCGCCAAGTTTCCTTGTGCCGTCCCCTTTTTCGTTTACCTTGCGGATGCCAGTGCATGGCTACCTTCGTATGCGAACTGGGATCCATCCTGCAGACATGACCGAACCACGGATCTGTTGTCATCGTTTCCGTAGCAATGTAGGTTTTGCGGGATAGGGTTGCTAGCCCTAAGCCCAACCCTCCTCCTTTCTCAGACGAGTTTGGGACCGTCCTTGGCGGAGTTAATTTTTTTTTTGAAAGATGCTTATAAAATTATTCGCCTTGTGGCTAACTAACTTTAAATAGTCATTGAATAATTTTCAGAAGTTTTTCAAACGATTGCGGTTGGTTTTCAGTCAATGTGGTTCAATGTAGATGCTGAATCTTGAATTTGTTTTATAATTAATAATCGAATATAAATTAATTCCATGTCCGGATTACATAAATAGCAATATCATAGCAAAATCTACAATATACTCCGCTGTTTTGTAGCGCTCAGCTATTCGTAGTAATTATTCTGATTATGCTTAACAGTAAAAGAACAAGACGTTTTATATTACTTATAATGTAATACCGTGTATATTTATCTATTCCACAAACACATGAATACAGATGTTCATGAGTTTAACCTCATCTATTTGTGCTTAAGCACATGTGATTGAACATTTTTTGTCTTACCAGCCTCATTTAACAGTGAAACTTGGGTGCAAATATTGTATTCCTCTTCTGTTCAATCGTGTATTTCTAAGTATGTATGTGTGAATTCTTATCGTGAAATGGACATGTTTGGGGATGGCATATTTGATTACTCTTCTTCACAAGTTAAACTTTCGGCAATTTCCGCGTTCCAAATGTAGGAGTGTAAACGAATCACCGGTAATTTTAAATGAACATTGTTGACATTCTACAGTAAGATTGCCATTTGATGCTTCGGGCGCCATTAACTGAACTAAATATCTGTCCACCATCTATACAAAATTGTTAAATGAAGTTTTGTTCGATCTAAATAACCCACGAACTATGCGGTCGACATGATATACATTTTTCCAATTACGTACTGGACAATCGCTACAATGTTGGTTCAGAATTTAATATAATATTACTTACTTACTTACCTAAAATTATACCTGGAAAATCGAGGGGGTTTAAAACATGTTTGTTCTACTTGTGTCGATGTCAAATATTGATTACATCACAAGCGCTTGAGATAATTATGCTTCAGACCTTTTCAAATTAGTGAAACTTTTGATTAGAGAGGATAAATATTTCTCCAAGTGCTCACACTACTGGATATTTCATCGCCAATTGCACACTGACAGCGTGATCTATGATTAGCATTACCGAGTATTTTCAGCGCATTCCTAGTTTTCATTCGACACTTTACATTCTAACTTCAAATTAGGCGGCTATGAGCAAGTTCTTACTATCCGGTTGGGTCAAGGTCAATAGATTTATAACAATGTGTACTGCAAGTGCAGTCGGTTCAATGTCGACTTCACTTGTATCCACGCACAAAGAAAATCTTCTGTAATACGAACATTTTCAATTATATACATAAAACCGAAACAGCCCTATATATTGTAGTAGAATGATCAGCTTTCGTTATATTTTACAACACGTTATGTTAAAGCTAGTGCAAATGCTACCTAAATTGTAAGAATTCAGCTTTCGTTCGTATTCCTCGTAACTCGTTTAGCTTTGACTGCTGCAAATATAAGCATTCCCTAAATACGTACTTCATTCTTTCATCTTTATCTACACACTCAGTTTGTGATTTTTCTAAGCATTGATTGTCAAACAGGAATAGATGGCACCTGCTATGTCAATATGATAATCAATCTGCTTCTAACGGGAAGTTATTAACTATGTTTAAAACAAGATATACGAAATGTCCTACTGATTTAAACTTGTGTGTGTCAACAATGATGATTGGAGTTTACTGATTTTCTTGACCAAGTATTTGGTCCAAAGTATTTGATTGCTAAATTAACGTTTGCCTGCGTGTGAGCAATACTGCTTGCAAGGTTCTCAAAAGGTACGTCGCGGATTATTATATTCTCACTTTTGTTTGCGTTCTCGAACGAATCAAGCAGAAGAGCTTGTCATCAGACGATGTATGTAGGTAAATATTTTGTTCTGATCAGATGAGCGTATAAAAATGTTGAACGACTTTGGAACCAGAACACTTACTTGCTTAACTACTCGCGTTATTCTGAGAGCATCTCAAATCATTTCATCTAACATTGAGAAAACGTTTCTCGTTGAACTCGCGGGAATCCATCGTTAAGTGAATGAAAAAAGCTTATAATGCTACTCGCTGTAATCGAAACTTTTCCTGAATTTGTTTCAGGTAGACGATTGTGTATACGAGTGATCTAATTATTCAAACATTACAGGGAGTTTCAGTATGAAATCAATCAGACAACGGTCGTAGCCGCATCCCTTAAACTTAAGAAAACAAATCAGCCCTAACTAAGATAAATTTTTCTGCATATCGAGCATATATTTTAATTAAGTGGTGAACTGCTATCTTTTATCTATTGTGAGTCACACTTATCTGCTAAGACAGAAGATTCAGGTGTCTAAGTTGATTTATTTAATATGTTTGACAGTAGATGATGATCTCAGGTGAAATTCCGTCGTCACCAAACGCTTTTCCCATCAATAAATGGTTGATTGCTTCATCTAGGAAGAATGTGGGTGTTTAACGGTTCGTAAACGCTTAACATTTTCAAGAGCATGCGTTAACACCCTACCGTTAATAAAATATAAGTCAGAAAACACTCAACCGATATTTTGATCTACTGAGTCTCGTAGATGAACGTGTGGGCGTCGTTTTGAGTATTTATTACCGAGGTCTTCCCTGATCCCTTCATACACATCAGTGAAACTAAATTTTTCATAGTTTTTGCAACAATGAGGGTATTTAAAAATGCATCAGAAGCGAGTGGTCAAGACCTCTGTAGAACAGCCGTAGAAATCAGTTCAGGACTTTGTCTAACCACAATATATTCAGGATACGGCGGATGCGTTTCAATTGTTAAGCTTTGAGCTTCCGTTCATCTTAGTCAATACGTCCATCCATCTTCGTGTCTAGCGTGTCTAGTCTACATGCAATTGCCGAACAAACATATGTGGAATGAGGTATTGGGTAAAGCTGTCAGGTTTAAATGGTGATGATGGATGACGACATAGTCACTCGACAAAGGAATTTTGTTTTACTCATGCTGTTTGTCAGGCAAAAGTTATATAATGTGACGAAAAATAGTCTATTAGCGACTGAAGCTACTATTGAGAGTTAACATTAATGGCGGCAGCTTTGGCAATCATCAGTTGATGGATTCGCACATTCCGGATCATGGTATTCCTGCTCGCAATTTGTTCAGTTTGAAAATGTTGCCACACTCAGTGCGT
>JACCGJ010015862.1:0-21900 GCA_013407085.1 Atriophallophorus winterbourni
CAGCTATCCAAGATTATCCGTGTCCCAGCTCCATCCGTCAAGTCAGACGTTTCTTGGGTTTGGTCAACTATTATAGACGTTTTATTCCACAATGCGCTATGATTTCACAACCATTGACTGACTTGTTACGTGGAAAGAAACGTCAATTTAAAATGAATGACGAAGCCATCCAATCATTCGAACAACTCAAATCTGCACTAAACAAAGTCACATCACTGACTCATTATCAACGAACCCCAATTCTCGGTTGTCTCTCGCTACAGACGCATCACAAGAAGCATTCGGCGCAGTCCTTCAACAAGCAGAAGACAATATCACCAAGTCACTCGCTTTCTTTTCTCGTCGTCTTCAACCAGCTCAAACTCGATACAGTACGTTCGGCCGTGAGTTACTGGCTATCTATTATGTGATACGACATTTCAGATACTTGCTTGAAGGCAGTGATTTCACAGTATGGGCTAATCACAATCCCTTAACTTTTGCTCCTTCTGCACCATCGGATCGATATTCGCCTCGAGAAATACGTCACTTCGATTATATCTCGCAATTCACGAGTGATATTCAACATCTTTCCGGCTCGTCAAACACAGTTGCGAAAGCACTCTCTAGGATTCAGTTAAGTGCTATCGACCTGCCTGGAATCGACTTTGAGCAATTAGCACTTTCACAGCAAAATGACCCTGTAATAAATCGGTACATTACTTCACAATCGGGTAAAATCTGCTGTATTTCGATACCTAATTCCAATTCTAATTTGATTTGTGACATGTCTACTGGTGAAGCCCGTTCAATCGTCCCATCAAATTTGAGACGTACCGTATTCGAGCATTTGTATGGTTTATCACATTCCTGAGTAAAAGCTACTTCAAAGCTGATTAGCTCTCGTTATCTTTGTCAACGCACGGTTTTCGTTTTTCTGTGGAGTCAAAATTGTATGTGGATATAACTTGAATACACGCAGATTCAGAAACCATTCCTCGCTAATCACTACAATTTAACCATTTTTGGCGTTGTCTGGTAAGTAAGTAAATGTTAGAGTTATGTTTTTTAAATACACAACTCTTCTTCAGCTGACCTCTCACCGTACTGGTGCAGTAAAATTTATTTATATATTTCAAGCATCATTCATAACGAGGAGCTTCTTAAATACAAACCGGATAATCCCTTGGCGTCGCAATCGTCGAGGATATCCGAATAACAATAGGAAAAAAACGCTTCGGCAGTTGTGGTTGCTTTTCTGCAGCTTTCCACCAAAAGAAATTCTGGACGCTTTATTGGCTCGTTAGCCACTTACTGTCCTGTGCAACAGAACTGAACTAGCCTGAACTGAATTAAGCTACCGTTGTGCAGCCTCACTTGGAGTACTGCGTTCAATCCTGGTGACCGTACTTGAAAAAGGATATAGCATGTCTCAAAAGGGTCCAGCGCCTTGCGACTAGGATGTTTGAGGGTCAGGCAGGTAAAAATTATGAGGCTAGACTCAATGACCTCGGTTTGTTCTCACTAAAGAGACGGCGGCTGCGAGGTGACCTAATAGAAGCCTTCAAGATTCTTAATGGTCTTACGGGTGATAATATTACTGAAATCCTTAAACTTGCACCCAAAGCAGCTACAAGGGGTAATTCCATGAAACTTCTTAAGAGTAGGCCCAGGTTGCTGGCACGTGAGCACTTTTTCAGCAACCGTGTGGTCAACTTCTGGAACAAGCTCCCAGATTGTATAGTAAGCCTCCCAAATGTGTTGAGCTTCAAAAGGGAATTAGACGTTAAATGGTCTATCATATTTCCGCATATTGTCTAATAAAAAAACTTTATAAAAAAACAAAAAAACGTATTTTTACATTTTTATCATATCTGTCTAGGCCTGGACAACCTGACAGTAAATTAGCCCACATGCACTCTATGACTGTGTTTCACTTTACCTCAACTAGGCTAGTGATTTCATACACCACACATTGTTCACGCATATTATTGCATTGTTTCCTGAATAGCTGACCTCTCACCGTGCTGGTGAAAAGAAACCCTACCTTACTTTCCAGATATTCGGAAACAAGAACGCGTGAAAATTATGAACTGTATACCTGATATCGAAGTGCCGGGTGCTCAACCGCATACCGTCGAAGGAAATCTGAGCGCGTGATTGGCTTTTAGCCACCTTCAGCCCTGTGCAACTTGAACTTGACCTTAAAAACTTTCGCGCCAAATCGAATTGTGATCTTACCATAGATTAATGCATTGTCGGTTTTTTGACATGTGGTATTCTTGACAGAGCTAAGCAGAACTTGGTCTTTGGGCGCCAGTTGCACGCCAGCGGCGTGATCTGCGTTCAGCAGCCAAGAGCTGTATCTGCTCCACCCCAGCTTGCAAACGACGCTCTTTCTGTGCCATTTGCATTTTCGTCACTACTCATCTAACACTTCTCCAGCTTCATTGCTCTTCCAGATCCCAGTATCAGAAGTCCAAGCGCACGCAGTCTCAGCTGTCCTAGTTCCGGAGGATGTGGGTAGCGGTGTCCCGGGTTGACGCTCTACCTGTCCAAATGCCACAAAAATCCACTGATATTGCAGGCTAACGCGAATGTGGCCCGCTATAAGGCCTTGGAAACTCGAACATTTTACTATTATTTTCTTTTTGACCCACCGCAGAATCCACCCTGCGGTTTGTACAAGCTCCCCGCTTTTTATCCCCTAATAAACTATTGACAATGTGAGCGGTCAACAGCAAGTTCTTCCTAACTCACGAGGTCAATGCCAAGGGCTTTCATATCTCTTTTGCAAACGTCTTCGTACCATAAGTGTGGTCTACCCAATGGTCGACTTCCCAATTGCAACTCACCATAGATTAGATCTTTCGGAATACAAGCATTTTCCATTCTGTAGATGTGACCGAGCCACCGTTGGCGACACTGTCGTAGTCGGGTGCATATGCTCGGTAGACCAGCTTTTGAAAGCACTTCACTTTGCCCATCCACGATATTTTCAAAATACGACGAATGCTTCTTAGATGGAAAGCATTCAGCTTCCTTTCATGTCTTGCGTGGATAGTCCAGTTTTCACTGCCGTACAGTAAAGCATTTAGATCACGCGCGCTGTACACTATCATCGTTGTCTTTACAGTCAACTTGTGGTTGTCCTAAACACCAGAGTTCAATCGGGACAAAATGACAGCTGCTCCGCCAATCCGTTTAACAATCTCCGTGTCTAGCGAGAGGTTATCTGGAATCGTTGAACCAAGATATGTGAAATGATGTACTTATTAAAGCAGTTTCAAACAGTGATGATTGGAAATGATGCAATTCCTTGACCAAGGACTTTGGTCTTGTTCATGCTGATTTTTAGCCCAACGTCTTTGCTTGCCTACGAAAAACAGTCTATTAGCGACCGGAGGTATTCTTGGGAGTGAGCAGCAGGTCACAGATTAGCACTTCCCGTACATTGGTTTTTGCTCTCAACTGGTTCATATTGAGAAGCTTGCCATCACTTCACGTGGCTAGGTAAATACATTCTGTGCTCATCCTAAAAGCAAAGCAAATCTCAAAAAGCGTGGGAGCAAGTACACACCCTTGTTTGAATTTCAAAGGCTTCTAAACTGAAACCGTTTAAATGGACTAAGCTCTTCATGCCAGAGTGTAACGAAATAACAAGTTTGGTTAGTCTTGGGTGCTGACGTCGTCGAATGCCTTCGTTTAATAAATAAAAACAGCGTACAGTGGCAACGGTTGATCTTTCCCTGCGGTAGCCACATTGAGATTCGGAATTAACTCTGTCAGCTAAAACTTGTAGCTGGATCTGTAATGACTTTAGCAAACAATTCGCTTACAACATTCACAAGAGAGATTCATCTGTAATTGTTTCAGTCGCCTCTATCACACTTATTCTTTAATAGCGTGATGAAGTTCGTGTCTCGCATCTCTTGTGGGACACTATTCCTGCCAACACTGAAGAAGCAAATGGTGAATTGGCTGTAATAATGCTTTTCGACTAAATTTGATGAGCTCAGGCGGAATTCCGTCATTCCCATTCTCTAAGCTATCGGTTTCTCTATTGAGCTTATCAAGAGTATGGGGAGTACCTAGATGTTCTATGGCTGGCAACCGCTAAACAGTTTCAATTGCATGTGGTAAAGTAGAGTAGAGAGAGGAGAAGTGCTCGACCCATCTTTCCATCTCAGTTTTGTTGACCATCGGGTTACCAGATACAGACTGAAAGGGAGACGTTTTAAGTTTGTTTCGGCCAATTGCTCTCTTGATCCCATAATACATACCTTGAAAATTTCCAGTATCCGCAACTATTTGGATACTGAGGCTAATTTCTGTCCAACAGTCATTTGCCCATCTTGCAGTGCTCTTAGAAATCCTAAGTTTTCATCTTTTGGCATACCTTTGAACTTCAAGAATGCTGACCGTTTCCCGTCCACAACAACAGTCATCTCCAAAGCTTTTGCTGCGAACCAGTCGCTCGTTGGAGCTTTCTTCGGACCGTAAGTGGAAAGCGCGACTTCGCATATGCAGCTTTTTAGCGAGTGGGGGTGTCATGTTGAACTCGCTTGTGAAAGCGTTTGCAAATCGCTCAGCTAGATTAGGTTCGCACATGCGAGTGACGTCTATCCTCGATTTAGCAAACAATATGGCGCGGTGAAATCTCGTCTGGGTAAACTTCAGTAGTGCACAAACCAGTGATTGGACAGTGTCGCAGTTTGCGCTTTGATATGATAAGAATGCGACTAGCAAGAATAAGATCAAGCTGATGTCAATGCTTAGAGCGAGGATGTTTCCAACAGACTTTATGCTGTGGTTTTGTTTTGAAAGAAAGTGTTACTGACACGGGGTGAACTGTGTGCACAGTTCTAAAAGGCATTGTCCATTTTCATTGGTTTTACATACTCGGAACCTTCGATACGTTTTTGCCAAGACTCGTACTCTGCGCCAACTCTGGCATTGAAATCACCGAATACCACTACACATTTTTAGAGGCACTTGGAGGACTGTTGTGAGGTTATGAGATCGTCGGTGTATAAAAACTTTGAACAACGTATCAATATCAATTTCGCACGCGCATTTGTGGAATTATTATATATTATATTTATGTCTGCAATCTGCACTTGACAAAGATGAGTTTTATGGAAGATTAAAGAAACTCATTAGGCTTGCATCGAGGAGTGACACCGTTGTCTTTGCTGGAGACATGAGCGCACGTGTACGCCGTCTATCTTTAAACGAGCATTTCGTAGGTGGAAGGTTTGGTCTCGATTGTCATCGTGTTGACAACGGCGAAAGATTGCTTATTGCGATGAAGATATAGATGTATACGTTCACAGAAGTAGAGACAAAGGCCCGTTAGAAATGCTTTAATCTTCTAAAACTGGAGTACAGGAGATGTAACAGAAAAGGAGAGACGTGAGATATATATACGAGAAAAGGTGAGTTAATGAATCACTACATTCTTCCCCGCTGCAAAATGAACATGTTGCTGAACACTATGCCTCTCGATTTCGATGAGAATATAGATGAAGTCTCTGCTGGCTCTCTTTTAAAAGTTCGTGTGTTGAAGGAGTGCTGACGTTTGATTCATCCTCGTGAAAAATCGTTGAATGGTCATCTTCGTCGGTATTGTCATTTTGAGAGACAAAGTCAGTCTGCATTTCATTTGATTGTTCATCACCACGTGGGGCCAAATGTCGCAAGGAGACAGTTTGTTCTTTGCCATTACGGAGGCGCACATGTGCATACCGTGGATTACATTCCAAAACTTCTACTTCATCAACTGAAGGACTGAAGGCGAGCAAACTTTTTTAAAAGAACGGTATATGGTATGGTATGAAAACACAAGCCTGATCCAGGCAAAGTGCCGCACAGTCAGAGACTGCACGTGGGTTAAGTTACTGTCAGGTTGCCCCAGGCCTAGACAGAAAGAACGGTAGTTCCTGGGAAAAGCCAACTGGGAATGGACGTTCCTATTGCGGCTCTTCGATTGAAACTCATAAAACGTTCGTGAGGAGTTACGTTCGTAGCAGTACATAACAACGAACGGACAGAGTGCAACGCCTCGAGAAGTACGAATTCCCAGATGTCTAGGGAAAAATGCTTGGATTTTAGGGTTAAGTTTATGGCTTTCCAAAGAGTGGAGTTAAGACGTTACACTTGGCCATTACCTTGTATGTATGTATGAAAGCACAAGCCTGATCCAGGCAAAGTGCCGCACAGTCAGAGACTGCACGTGGGCTAAGATACTGTCAGGTGGCCCAGGCCTAGACAGATATGAGGGGGTAAATAGAAATGGTAGTGAGACTCCAGCGTGTACTCGCATGCAGCTCACTACCGTTGGCCAATCAATTTAGCACGATGTTAGCCGCACAGCACAAAAATGCTGCACGATTGCACATCCGTGCACATTACCTTGGGGGTTATACGGAGTTGTTTTGCTAGTTGCAACGCCGCGATTGTGTGAGGACGACTTGATTTCATTGGACACGAACAAACTACAAAGTAGCGAGCTAACGAATATCCCACAGTCAACTAAGCACAATTTAAACTCACTATCGATATTCACTGGTGATTAATCGATAGTTCGTTCACTACCTAGGACCAGGTGGCCACGGACTGAGAGGAATGTCGATGCTTGCTCGTTTACGATGGTTGGGACATGTTTTAAGAATGTTTTCTCACCGTTTACCATACCGCGCCTTATTCACAGAGCCTGGCAGAAGCTGGGAGAAATGATCGGTTGTCCAGTGCATGACGTGGCGCGTTGGGATGAAGAAACTCACCGTAGCGCTAGGCTCAGTTGGGCGTATTCGGGGTGTGGTCCAAAAGCTCCACCTAATAGTTGGCTGGAAACCTTACGAGATATGGCTGCAAACTGAACTCAGTGGCGGCAGTGTATTTTATTATGTATGTCGTAATTTTTATCCGGTATTATTTTATATATAAAAAACAAAATCGCATGCAGTGAAACTACAAAAACAGGCTGCTTTTGCGCATTTGCTTTTGCATATTCCGCTTGCCTGCTTTTCCTGCTTCATATTGCTTGGCACTCTGTCTGTCTCCTTACTTGTGCCTGATGATGATGATGATGTCAAATAAAAGCCTGCCATCAGGCGAGGTTTCGAAATATCTTATAGATTGCTTTTTAACGAAATTGCTTTAAAGTTGATTAATAATTTTTAATTTGGAAATAGTTCTGTTTCCAGCTCCATCTGGTACCGAATGGCGGATATTTCCTACAAACAACTTCACTCGATCGCGTTTAGCGAACAGAAGTGTTCAACCGATAGGGCTGTCTTGCTTTGTTGCATCGCGCATGGCTATATTATTTGCGCTACACAAAACGGTAGGAACTCTGTCTTGATATGTTATTTTAAAATTTCTACCTTTATTGCTACGCGTGTAATGACTAAACTCACCAAGTTATTACCAAATCATCAGTATTTTTCACTCATATGTCTATTCCTATACATCTAGACATGGCTTTATCGCCAGCGTTTTCCTCACAACTTTGTCTGCTAATCAGCTTGCACTTTTGTTTAATTGGTCGCTACCCTCATTGTGACGTTGTAGAATGACATTCGAATTGATTCCAAATGGAAGTTACGTGTGTGGTATGGTCTGGTATGAAAGCACAAGCCGGATCCAGGCAAAGTGCCGCACAGTCAGAGACTGTATGGTATGGTATGAAAGCACAAGCCTGATCCGGGAAAGTGCCGCACAGTCAGAGACTGCACGTGGGCGAAGATACTGTCAGGTTGCCCAGGCCTAGACAGATATGAAAAAAGAAATAGAAATGGTAGTGATACTCCAGCGTGTTTCAGCATGCAGCTCACTACCGTTGACCAATAAATTTAGCAAGATGTTAGCCGCACAGCACAGAAACACTGCACGACTGAACATCCGTGCACCATAAGTGACTCAATGAATGCTCCTACAGAGGCCGCGAACATTGTACATCTGTCCCGGCATCCTAAATCAGTACATATTGGCGAGCCTAGACTATTGCGCGACACCCTAACATCCTTGGAAGATGTCGAAGCCGTATTACTCTCTAAATACACTTTGCGCAACAGCAATTCACCCATCCGCATATTTACGGACGTGAAATGGGTTGAGCGAAAAGCCAAAAAGGAAACGAGCTTTAACTGGAAGTTGGATAATGACAAGTTACGTGTGTATAGAAGAAGTAACACTTTACTTTACTCTAAAGAGAGTAGAGTAGATATACTAAAGTGTAAACACAAAAGGTTTAATAAGTGTACATAAAAGCAGTACACCATGAGCGTGCAATAAACATGATACCCATTACTTTGAATGTCACACAATTTTGGATTTAAACGTTCCAGAAATTTCATACTTTATACTTCTTTTCCACGTATATGCTCGTCATAAGTTAACCGTGCTGTTTTGCTATGATCAGCACTCAATAAAGTATCATAATCACGAATCAGTAATCGATTTCTCTTGCTCAGTTTATGCGCTTTCAGGTATGCCCACCAAACTAATTGGTTATGCATGCGGTGCTCTGATGCCCGTTAAAACACTATTGCCAGTACTACTGATAATCAGATTGTGTGCTTCCTATAATAAATATCATATACCGTGATTCTGAAATGGACAGATTTGAACTTAGTCGGCAGTCATGTCGCGCATATTTTGTTGCAGATAAATGCTACTTTTACATTGGCGACCCACGATTATTTTATCTTAATCTAAACCGAACCAGCAGCGAATTTGCTGGAGCAGTTTGCAAAATGTTCCAATCAATTCCATCGCTTTTGTTACATACTTTATTGCTATTTTGAGAGACAACCACAGCGTTGTGTACGAATCCAAAGAAGCCATCCAAGTACATAACCGGACGGATTTTAACAGACGATTTTCGTACGCAAACCTTTGTGAAGTAGATAGGCAGAAAAGCACAAGCCTAATCCAGTTGCACAGTTAGAGACTGCACATGGGCAACTATACCGTCAAGTTGTTCAGGCATAGACAGATATGAGTAAAGAAATAGAAGGTCGTGTGAAGTTATCTGATGTTAAGCTTCAATTCGTTTTATTTAGTCACTCATCATGCTTTGTGATGACTAGGAAGAATAGTAGGAAACGGGGTGGTGGTTTCAGTTATCGCTTAAAGCGTGGAGTGAACAGCACGGCGATTTTGCCAACAAAGTCGTTTTTTGCCATAAACGAGGTGTCTAGTTTCGATGCGTTCGATATTTCTTTCACCACGTAACCCAGGATTTTTGCTGGTTGATTGTTCATGTCTAAACAGCAAGACGACTACGGTTGTCTGACAAATTCTGTCATTAATAACAGTGTTGTAATGCTTGTTTCCTTATATGTGACTATTTTTGAGTATCGTTGAAACTGTTTCAACGACAAATATTAGGCTTTCTGGTAAGCATGGGAATAACGGATCGGAGCAATTCTGAATTCAATACCCATATTTCTTCAATGATGTGGACAAACTGCATAGTTGGCCTAGTGCTACTCTCAAATGTGTGCGCATAAAAGAGTGTGTGGATATCGTACTATACGTGACGCATCGTCGGAATTGTATTTCGGGGTATTGGTGTGATTTCCATATCTTGGCATCCAACTTTCAATCTTAAACTCGTTAAACAGGTATCGCATTCTATAATGTGAAGCGCTATTTGGCCGCCAGCGATTCCTGTGCACTTCGTCGCGACAAATGTCTGCCCGAATTCACTCCGGACTCGCTAATTCTGTCCACGGATCCGATTCTGTGGCTCTCCGCAAACAGCGATCATCTCACGTTAGCTGTGCTCACATCCAACCAGTCTCAAGATTTATGTGTCAATTTTGTCAATATGAAAAATATCATGGAGGTAATTCATTGAAGTGATTTCCACTCATTCATCTAAAACCGTTGTTGAACACCGTTTCTGTCTGATCGCGTTTACTATTCCTATCAAGCGTATAATTTATTATTATTTCGGTTGCGTAAAATGTTATTCCACCTTTCGTGATCATCTACTTGTAATTGATACTTACTTACTTTACTTTTGTGCGACTATCTCCTCCTGGAGGATGAGTCGGCTTCAAAGAAGATTCTTGGGAATTTTGGTACAAAGCGGCGTCCCCAGCACCACTCGGCATTTGTTCGAGTCAGCTTCTCTAGCCTTTGCACAACCAAGTGCGACCTGCAAGGCAGCAGGGAGTTGCCAGAAAGAGGTGAGCTACCAGACTCTGCTCCAGATTTTTTCCTCAGAGTTTTCTCCCGAAGCCTTTCACGCGATCGGGGGTATCCCACAAGGCAGCGGCGGTTTAAAATCAGGGTTTTCCTTCCCTTAGATGAAATGCCCTCCCAGGCTAACGAGCTACATCTGCCCGAAGCAAACTGATTTTCAGGCGCCAGTGACTCGCCCTTGCCCCTTCTCCTGTTGGTAGAAGCAGTTCCGCCGGGTTTGGGGAGCCAATCGTGCTAGCCAGAAGCTGGACTTCGTTGTCAGAGGCTATTTGAGGCGCATGTCATATGGGAGCATTTTATAAACAGTGGGAGCTTATCCCCACTGCCACCCCGTGCTAGAACAACCTTTGGAACTACTTGTAATTGGTGGTATTGATTTGCGATTGTGTGGTACTTGTGTGCTGTGTAGCTAACGCCGGGTTAAAATGATTTGCCACCGATAGTGAGCTGCGTGCGAAAACACACTGGAGTCTCACTTCCGTTTCTATTTTCATTGTTAAACGTGTAGTCTGTCATTGTGTGGCACTTTACCTGGATCAGACTTGTCATTTCGTGCATCATAAGTCCATTGGGTCATAATTGCGCAATGCGGAAGATTGTGTGTACTGGGATACTGCCAAATTGTCTGTACTAATGAAATATTTGAAGAACATCGGTGATAGCAGCTTGTATTCCACTAAATTGTATCCGTATATCAATCGAGTTCTGCTGGGTGCCAAAAATGCGTAGCTAGCAAACCCATTCACAATCCTGATGGATTGGCCGAGCTAGGTTAGCATGTTTTCATTACCAATTCTAAATAGGTCCTTCTAAGTTTAATGTATTGTAGTGCTCACATCCCCATCCCTTACACACCACAACCGGTTTCTCACTGTTTGCTGTCATCGATTGCAGACAGTAAGATTAGGTTCAGTGAGTCTTGAACGAGTGGTAAAGTGGTAAACAACGGGTATACTTGAATGCCACTGTAAAATACGACGAACCACGATGTTCACATAAAGCATTACAGGCATCTTCAGAGTTACTCATACCAGGTTGGTCAATGGTGAGAAGCCAGACAAACACAGTCTCCTTGTTCCTCGTGGACATTGTATACCAGGAGAGGCGTGTGAATCCGCAAGGATCACCGGCTCGACTGGTTTAGGATGATGTCGGGAGTCCCTGCTTGGTCTCTACCTCGCGAATGGCTTTTGAACTGTATCTACAGTATCCGGCCCCGATAGGTGCGATCCTTAATCTCGCTCCGCTGCCTTGCGGGTTAGGCTTTCGGGCCAAAGGCTTGAGGTGGGAGTCTCAAGACCAACTCCTCTACTTCGGCCTGGGCAACCGGGTAGTATCACGCCCACACCCAAAGGGTGGCACTTTTTCATTTTTAAATGATTGTGTAAATATATATATATAGATAGATATATATATAATATATATATATATTATATAGAGTAATATATCATTATATATATATATATATATATATTAATTAAGGCTACATGATGGGTGATTCCAATCCTTCTCGTAATGATACCGTCTAAACCCGCTCCTTCGAAATTTGATGATTCGGTAAAAGTTAGGGGGCAGCAGTTCTACTAAAGCATTAAAATAAACCAAATCTTCTTTCAGCTATCAAGTTCAAATCGTTTTCACGTCATCACCCAAAAGCGATTTCCAACCATCAGTCGAATGACTATCCCTCACACTTACAGTACCGCAATGCCAGTCTCTCATCCGTCAGTCGCTCCGTCCGTTTGTGCGGAGGGGACTTAATTGGCGGTGCTGGCGATCTTCAACGAGGCGGTCCCCGTGATTTCGGTTGGAATCCAGCCATGCCTGGCATCTTCTGTGTGATATTAAACACTGGGTCAGTTTGCCTGTTCGAGGTTTCGAGCTTGGACTCCGACCAACCCATGTCTCTGATTGATCAGTGGCCTGCCACGGTATCTGCCCGCTGTCGTAAGTTGACACGTTATTTGGTGTATTTGCATTTTTGATTTTTATCGCGCCCGTCGCATCTTTCCTTCCGTTACCGTTTCTCTCACTCACAAGCCATACGCATTTATATTGTATGCTACTTTCTGTTCATGCACGTACAATTATGCGATTTGAAATAATCGCGGGTCAAGCAGATAGGTTTTTTTTTAAATTAACATGGTTTCTAGAGTGCTGAGACCATACCTTGGCTTGATGCGATGTGCCATAATCTTATTTGTTTTGTTTTACCCCATCTTTCTTCACTTTAACTTTTATTCTTCAATAACCGGTACCACGAACCACCGACCTGAATCTATTCATAATTTAACTACTATATCCGGAGCTCCTTTACGAAAATCGGGTGTATCTGCATACATGAGTGCCTGGAATGTAGGAACCCTGCGACAGGTTGACCAGTTGCTTTGACCATCAGTTTGGATTCGTTATCTTTTAATGATTGTTACTTTTCGGAGACAAGTTTTCTGTTATACATCAACGAAGAAAGAATTGTATGCACCATGCCATTTTCGCACTGTTGCAGTGATTCCTTTGCTTCTACTCGGAGTCAAGCGGATTTTGGTATAGTCCTGACATACAGCAGCCTCACTTTCGACGAGATTTCCGTCAATATCAGTATGTATGCGGTCAGAATAGCGACCGCTGTTAGCACCACCTCGTGAGTCTTTGTTCATTGTTGCCGAGCACGCCTCGCTTAAATTGGCATTGATGGTGGTAAAGATCGTTACTTTTACTTTTGTGCGACTATCTCCTTCTGGAAGATGAGTCGGCTTCAATGAAGATTCTTGGGAATTTGGGTACAAAGCGGCGTCCCCAGAACCACTCGGCTTTTGTTCAAGTCAGCTTCTCTAGTCTTTGCACAACCAAGTGCGACCTGCAAGGCAGCCGGGAGTTGCCTGAAAGAGGTGATGTGCACCAACTAACCGTCTACCAGACACTGTTTCAAATTTTTCTTCAGGCTTTTCTCCCGAAGTCTTTCCCGCGATCGGGTATCCCGCAAGGCAGCGGAGGTTTAAAATCAGGTTTTTCCTTCCCTTAGATGAATTGCCCTCCCAGCCTAACGAGCTCCATCTGCCCGAAGCAAACTGGTTTTCAGGCGCCAGTCACTCGCCATCGCCCCTTCTCCTGTTGGTAGAAGCAGTTCCACCGTGCTCGGGAAGCTACTCGTGCAGGCCAGAAGCTGGACTTGGTTGTCAGATGCTATTTGAGACGCGCGCCATATGGGAGCATTTTATAAACAGTGTGGGCTTATCCCCACTGCCACCCCCAGCTATGACAACCTTTGTTAAAGATCTACTATAGTCTTGGTCTGCTTGACGTTTAGATATTAATATTTTCCCTGGTGGCATGATTGCGCAACTTGATACCCCACGTGTATATGATGCACAACTCAATGGTGTCGTCAGCTTTGATACTCAACATATAAACCATCGTATGCACTTTGCAAATCTCTTTGTATCCGCGCATAATTCAGGTGTAACAATCGATGGCATGTAACTTGCCGTTCGCTTAATGATTCAGCTGTTGATACAACTCGACTGTCTTGTTACAGCTAGATACAGGGGATGCATGGATGGCACCCGTCTTTTCTTTTTAATCCATTATCTCTGTCCCGGTCTGGGAAATCCGATAATATCTTAGCCCATGTACAACCTGTCCATGTAATGCAGATCTTCAGCGTCGTTGTTTCTCAATAAGCCATTACGGAGAGACCCATTTTTCATTGTGCAGTGTCTTGGAGTGCACGCGGAAAGCAATTGGCCCTCTGTCTGACTGGTACCCTGAATACGAATAGCGGACACCTCCAAGGGCCTATGATCGTACAAACCGATGCACAACTTCGACTCAAACGCACAATTGACCTCTCCGGCTCCGTTTTGAGTGAGTTTCGCTCGTAATCCCTTTGTAAACCTCGGTATCCAAGGTTCCTCTGCTTACTTGGCTTCCAATCTTTGTTCAAAGGTGGCGTTCATTGGGAACCTTTGGATCTCGCATGGCTAAGTCCGGCATGCTTTGTGTTGGGTCTCAAATGCCAAACATCCTCTGGATCGTTGGAGATGAAAGCATTCGTTATCCATGCTCCGGTGGGTGTCAAATGCAATTGGAATGTTTACACGCTGTTGTTTTCCGTATTTATTTGTCAGTACCACTGGCAGCATTGTGTTGACCCAAATTGACTCATATCTATACATCTATCTAGGCTTGGGTATCCTGAAATTATCCTAGCCAACGTGCAGTCTCTGACTGTGCGGCACTTTGATTATATCAGGCTTGTGCTTTCATACATACATGCATATCTATATATCAACATTCATTATGATCATCATAGGTAGCACTAAATCCATAGCAAGTTTCAAACGCATAACTGCCTTGCAACCATGACAAAATAAAATCCTAAAACATGCGGAAGGTCGGGAATCTATAGAGGCGTAAGTGCAAACAAACTGGAATGCAGTGTTTACACCTCAAACGGAACATGCGAAGTAGTGCTCGTTAGCCTGGGAGGGCATGTCATCTAAGGGAAAGAAAACCCTGATTTTAAACCTCCGCTGCGTTGCGGAATACCCGATCGCAGGATAGACTTCGGGAGAAAAATCTGTAACAGAGTCTGGTAGACGGTTGGTTGGTGCACACCACCTCTTTCTGGCAACTCCCTGCAGCCTTGCAGGTCGCACTTCGTTGTGCAAAGTCTAGAGAAGCTGACTCGAACAAACGCCGAGTGGTGCTGGGGACGCCGATTTCTACCGAACTTCCCAAGACCCTTCATTGGAGCCGACTCATCCTCCAGGAGGAGATAGTCGCGCAAAAGTAAAAGTAAACTCTTCGAGATGTCTACAACAAATCCGCCACTGAACACAGTTTTCAGCCATATTATTACATGCAATAATCCTGTGCGAGTTTTAAGTTAAGAGGAAACTGTTTAAAATACACTTCTGGCCTTATACACATCGTAGACCGTAGTCTTTTCTTCAATGTTATTGATTCAGCCTCCCATACACCGAACAAATGTTCCTTGGCAATTCATGAGATTCGTTTCGCTACTATTGTGATATCGCTCTACGGATGTCGGTCTATTTCGCCCAATCGTGGGCAGAATTTCATTTGGTAAACTTGACGACGTCATCAGCGAGGCGCACTTCAAACGACATCGTGTTCAGCAGCCACGAGTTTGGAACATCACCTATCATCGTTGGCGCTCCGTTATTCAAATTAACCTTTTCTTTTTTTCTTTTCTTTTTCTTCTCTCTTTCTTCATTCTCATGTCAAGTTTTAGACTCCAATCGCACTGGTGTACATAATGCAGCTCATGTTGTCTTGTAATCGACCTCGTCCAGTGTGTTCAACATACTGTTCCTTGCGGTGAAGTTTTGTAAATATGTCAAGTATGTATGCTGCCAAGTGTGTGTGTGTGTGCACGTATATGTATAAAATCACATTCGTAGACTTCATGTGAGCTAGGGTGCTGTCATGTTGTCCAGCCTTAGCAGATATGAGAGGCAAAATAGAAATGCCTGTGAGACTCGAGCCTGTTTCCGCCTGCATCTCACTACCGGTGGAATTTGGTGGTTGTCGGGTAGAGTGACGTGGAAAACTTGTTATGATGCTAGTCAGTGAAATCCCCAAGAAACAGGTCGCATTGATTTCGCTCTACACGTTCACGAAACTCGTCTGATTGCATGTTCCATTTGAGGTGTAAACACCGCATTCCAGTTTGTTTGCACTTACACTTCCATAGATTCTCACCCTTCCTCATCTTTTAGGATTTTATTTTGTCATGGTTGTATGGTATGGTATGGTATGGTATGAAAGCGCAAGCCTGATCCAGGCAAAGTGCAGCACAGTCACAGACTGCACGTGGGCTAAGGTACTGTCAGGTTGCCCAGGCCTAGACAGATATGAGGAAGAAAAAGAACAGGAAATGGTAGTGAAACTCCAGCGTATTTCGGTGGCCAATCAATTCAGCACAGAATTGCTGCACGATTGCACATCCGTGCCCATGGTTGTACATATATGGTATGTGCTACCGATATAATGCTACCCTAGATGATGAGGGTCTCATATTTACATTCGAGATCGCTTTTGCGTAGCATGCATGCATTCATGTGAATCTTCAGAGTTTTGGTTTACTTCCACCGAGCGAATTGGAACAGTGTGTCACCTGCCCCCGCCCCTAATCACATGAACCTTTGTTTTGTGCATGCGTGTTGTTTATTTGGCTTGACCTTGTTTGTTTCTCGTGCACGTGACCAAACAGCTGTTCCATGTACTTTGTGCTCAGCTGTTTAAACTCATTTCTGCATTTTTCTTCTTCTCGTTTGTTTGCTTGCATGAAGCTAACTTACTTTTAGCATTCTATATCTCGGTTACTTTTATCGCTACCCATTTAGTTACTGATACGATAAAGAAGCATCATCATTCGTTCGTCAACCTTTTATTGGCATTAACGGATTCTTATTTTTACATCGGTTCTGGAAACCTTTGAGGGTGTTATGCTCGGACTTTTAGCGGTAATCGTATACTATGTGAATTGCGTTCACATTCGAAATCTAGATAATGTTCAAATGGTAATTTTTGTAACCTCTTGACTAGTCTTCCGTTGTTTGGTTATTTCAGGGTGGTTGGATGACTAAATTCTGCTCCGTCGCCTTGTTTGTATTCGATTGCTTAGCCTTTTGTTGGAAACTTGATGTACCGTCATCGAACGAGCGTATGACCATTCGACTGTCAAGCAATCGTAATATATTCTATCAGACTGATTACGTGTCCTGCCAAGCTTTGCCATTGTTGTATGCCATGTTGAACATTCAAGATTCAAGAATGTATGGTTTACAAAGCTTACAGCTGTACAACACCATAAGATAATCGTAAAAGGACAAAAAATATAATAAAAAACATTGAGGCGATTGTCTCGGTATGATGGAAAAAATATTCGTCAGGATAAATTGTGTGAAATTGCTTAATTAGGTTATATAAGCGTGATGTAGGGTGGAATTACTACGCATAAATATATCCAGTTTGTTCCTGAAAATCCTATCACTAGACTGGTAGCTTTTGGACGAGGGAACATATACCATATCTACGTTTACTACGGCCATGATGGCGTTTGTTGCGCAGAATTGAAGGTTAGTGTAGTGTCTCAGCCCATTTGCAGCCTATGACTGTGAGGCCTTTCGCCTAGAACCAGTCCTGTGATTAGATTATAATAATAGCTTTACGAGAATGAATGTTCAGACCTTCAGGCAAAAATCAACAGACCTCGTCCTTGCTTGTTGAGGAATGTCATGCAAAGCTACAACATCAAGCGTTTTGTCCTGCCTCCTGTGCGCTTGAAGAATTCTTCAGTGTTCACAGTTTGCCTGGGAATAGACGAATTGTTTGCCCATATTTTTGGTGAATCCACTTGTCTGGGTAGAGTCTAAGGAGCTAATGTATGCATGAACACGTGTGTACAATCATGCACATGCTACGCAGCTAAATCGATTGGCTACCGATAGTGAGCTGCATGCGGAAACACGCTGGAGTATCACTGTCATTGCTATTTTCATTTCTCATATATATCTAGGCATGGGAAACCTACGTACAGTCTATGTCTTTGCGGCACATTGCCTGCATCAGTCTTATGATTCGACGCATAATGTACGCTTGTAAAATGAAGCTGAGTGTCTAGCAGTGTCTATAAATCACTACTGTCAGACTTTACAAGGCTGGGGAGATATATAAAAGTATAATGGCGTGGACAGCTAGTCTACAGAGCATGTTCACCCTACTGCGACAGCGCCGCCTACGGTGCCTTTGCCATGTCTACAGAATGGAAAATGGTCGTATACCGAAAGATCTATTCTACGGTGAGTTGCAATTAGGAAGTCGACCATTGGGCAGACCTCACTTGAGGTACAAAGACGTTTGCAAAAGAGATATGAAAGCTCTTGGCATTGACCCCGCGTGTTGGGAGGAACTTGCTTTTGACCGCTCACATTGGCGGCATTGTGTAAAGCGTCGTCTGCACGCTGGCGAGGAGTAGATACTGCTCTTGGCTGCCGAACGCAGATCACGCCGCCGGCGTGCAATTGACGCCCTACAACCGAGTTCTGACCATCGTTGCAAGCGCTGCTGGAGAGATTGTTCCTCCCGAATTGGATTGTTTAGTCATTCAAAAAGTTGTAGAACATGAAAATTCATGCGATTGTGATGTACATCTATGGTCGACATTGACCGAAGGAGGCCAACAACAATAATGACGTGGATACTGCAACATGTTCATTCTTGCATCTCATTACCAGTGGCAATCAACTGAGCACAGATATACGAGCAGAGTTTATTGATGCTGCACAATTGCACATCTCTGCAAAATATCTGGTGTAGACTTGTGAACTTACACACACACACACACAGTCAGCTATTGATCGACCTCAAATTGATTGCGCATCTTTTTCGTGTTTAATGTTCTTTTTACGATTGTGTAACCATTGTCGTTGTGACAGACAACATCTACCAAGGTCACATGCGTCGAGTTAGCTGAAATGAGAGGTGTGCCCGATCAATCGCATCCCGTGCAATACTACCTTCAACCCGTTGGGCCCTCCAGCTTTTGGGTTTCGCGTTCCGCTGGTGGTGAAGAACTGGTGTTGTACATAATCGCACTTCCAACGGTAGCATCCGGAGTTCCTTCGGTTTGTGATCTACTCAACGTAGAACTGCCCCCTGATGGTTCCTTGACGGGTTTTTGCATGAGTCATTTTAAAAAGGTATGTCATTCAAATCGTAATATGGAAAACGCTTTCGAACCAAATTGAATTCCAACATTTCTTCCGTCTCCAAACTCCAGCAATCAGATTCAGGCGGATGGAAGGCTTATTTGACCATTCTGTTATCTACGGGTAAACTTTGCTCCTATGTGTTGCGTAAACTGAAAAGGGTCGCAGAGGCTCCGTTTTACGCCTTGCCTGATCCCGTGGAACTAGGCTCATTCCAGCGACCGATTCAGACAAAAATCACGGCAATCGCTGAAAACCCCATCACATCTCAATCGACGCCTTTTTCGAATTCCAAATCCAAGACTGACGCGACTTTGACGACACATAAAAGTATTCCAGAAGGTAAGTTTTCTCGTTAGTTATCATCTAATTGTAATGGTATGTCTTCGGTACGCTATTTGGTTCAGTTATCGTTCACGCTGATCAATTTATCGTGACGTACATTTGTTTCAGCCTTACCACCCCCGCCGCAACCAGTCCTCAACGTTGTACCTTCAGCTGTGACAACTCCTTCAAAAATTGAACTCAAACCGACGGCCAAACTGAATCAATCGTTTCCTACTTCCGTTTCCAAGAGTCTCACGGAATCACCCGCCGCGATTCGTCTACCCAAATCGGTGCAAACTGCCTCGACGGAATTCACGAATTTGTTAAAATTGGAACTCAAGTCTGGCCGCAGTGCTTGGAAGGATTTGTTCGATTTGTTCCGAAATGGACCCAAGACTACTTCTCACACCACGCATGATAAAAACACCGGGGTTGATGTGATCGAGGCCCGTCTGATCGATACGGATTCATTTATGTCAGCCTTGGACAAGGTGAATTACGTTTGGTTAATCGTCTATCTTGTTTTTCGGCAGTCTGTCGTCCTGGTATGATAAATTTTGGAAACACGGGTCTGGATCCAGGCAAAGTGCCCCATTTTCAACGAATGCACGTGGGCTGAGATACTGTCAGGTTGCCTAGATATAAGATGGTGTTCGGTCACTTAATCGTCAGACACTTATTCCCCGACACTTAATCCCTAGACATTTAACCCTCAAATCACTTCATCCCCAGACACTTAATCCCCGGTTTGATAACTTCTAAAGAATTCAGAATACGTTCAGATGAATTTATTTAGCAGGAGATACATGCAATTCATTTTGTGAACCTCAATCATTCCGTAGTTGAGTTTCGCTTTATTGCTTGAAATGTCCTGGCGCATATCTCAGCATACTTCTTCTTCTGTTTGATATGAACCCCAGCACTCGCTTGAAGAACAGAGGCCGTATGCTATCCGCAATCCTTTCGCAAATCGTTAATAAATGTCCACATGGTGGGATGTTGACAACACAAGACTAACTGTAATGCTTGATGCCAGCCTTCTACAACATTATTCGTTCGGGCAACACCACTATTTGCGTCTTCATACTTATTCCAGGTTTCAGGTGGAAATATAGCTAGTACAAAGTTTTCTCTTCTACCTTTCAATTCGTCGACCTCGAACAAAGGTATGTTCAAAATATGATAACAGTTCATTCATCCTCTCACTTTGAGGCATAGCTTCGGCTAAAATCTCAAATGTGCCGACTACATCATTCAACGGCACGATCATGAGGCGTAAATCATCGTCTGCGTCATAATCTGCTTTCATCCCTAGTTCACATATTCTTCGTTGCATGGCATGACATCTCGAGAAATTTAGCGATACTCAACTACGGACTGATTGACGTTCTTAAAATCAATTGCATATCTCTTCTGTTAAATAAATTCATTTAAACGTATTCTGCATTCTTCAAAAGTTATCAAACTGGGGATTAAGTGACTGAAGATTATGTGTCAGTAAACCATATCACATAGGCACAGCGAAACTCCAGAAGGTTGTCGCATGCTGCTTACTGCCGTTGGTATGCACGGATGTACAATCGTACAGTACTTTTGTGCTGTGCAGCTAACACGGTGCTAAATTGATTTGTCTTGAGTTGCATGGAGTCTCACTGTCATTTTTATTTCTCATATCTGTCTGTGTCTGGACAACCTGAGAGTATCTTAACTGATCTGATTTCACACATTGTGCATACCGTTGGTGAACCAATTTCGCGCAGTGTTTTGTGTCGAGTTGAGAAGAACCTTCTCCTGGCCGCCCACTTTGTAAAGCGTCATCTCCAAGCGGGGAAAGAGCGCATACTGTCTCAGATGCTGCTCGTAGATCAAGCTGTCAACAGGAAACCGAGTACTGCCTACCCGTGTGAGCGTTGCGGAAGATGTTCCTCACAAACCTAACTATGGTATGAAATCATAATCCTGATCCAGGCAAAGTGCCACACAGTCAGAGACTGCACGTGAGCTAAGATACTGTCATATTGCCCAGGCCTATACAGATATGAGGAAGAATAAAGAACAGGAAATGGTAGTGAGACTCCAGCACGGATGTGCAGTACTTCGTGCTGTACTGCTAATACCGTGTTAAATTGATTGGCCAGAGGTAGTGAGCTGCATGCTGAAACAAACTTAACTGTTTAGTCATTTCAAACACTGCAGAGGATTAAACGATCTTGCATATGTGATGTACATCCATGGTTGGCATCAGCCGAAGTAGTCCAACAACAGCACCATTCCGAGCCGAATTACTTCCTAACCGTTCTTTTTCTACTTTCTTCTCTATGCCCTCATGGCCAGGTGATGCAAGAGGTGTCACTAAGTGTATCCGACCGGAAAGACGATCTGCTGGAAGCAGTGGCCTACGCGGACCACGTTCGACGACTCGTAGAAGTGTGCGCTGCCGGTGATTGGTTGTGCAACGTATCGTCAGCTGATCTGGACCCGGAATCCACCCGGATTTTGTCGGAACTGAGGCTGAAAAACCGTTCCGTCGAGTCGACCTTATTCCAATTGGACAGCCAGTTAGACACACTATTGGCAGAAACCGATGGTCAAAAGAGGCTATCGAGGATGGATAAAACTTTGGATGGGTACGTTTGTT
>JACCGJ010015864.1:0-30136 GCA_013407085.1 Atriophallophorus winterbourni
CCTTGTACCTTAGCATTTTGTACATACACTTTTTGGCCTTGTATGATTATTCATTTTTTGGCCATGTACACTTCATCTGTATCAATGCTTGTACAATATACTTTTTGGCGGTCAATACAATTTCGAACTCGGACTCTGTCTTCTTCCGTGGTTGCGAAGTCTGTGTGCGCAACTTTGTGCTGGAACTGTGATTAACGGAATCTCCAACATTTTAGCGCTTTCTGCACCTTGGAATCCATTCCCTGGATTTTCCTGTGTGGATTACTTCGCTATCGTTGGACGTTACGGATCTTTATTTGGACATTTGCTCTCTTGGTCTTTCAGTGAGTTCTTTCCATTTTTGCCATTTTGTGTGTAGTGCTAGACTTATATTTCTGGTCCACTACATAATTGGTGAGCACGTCTACTCCTGACACTGCATTTTTTTCATTTACGATAAATTCGTATTTGTAAATTTTTGGCTTATATTTTGGAATACTCACTTAACACCCCACCATGAGCGATTTTTCCACAAATAAAGTTTCCACAATCCTACAATCACAACATATTCCATGCACATTACCGGCTTTAATCGTTTCTAATCTCCCTCTTTGGTTCGGCCAAATTGAAGCTATTTTCCGTATATATGGCATCACCGATGAATCTATTATGTATTCTCATGTGGTGACCCTGCTGCCTCTCGACGTAGCTGAACAAGTCAGTGATCTTATTTATGCTATGCCCGAGGCCCAGCCATACGGAAAGCTCAAATCCGCCCTAATAGACCGAATTGGTTTTTCTGAGCAACAGAAGCTCGACGTCCTCTTTTCCAAAATGGCTCTTGGTGATAAAAAGCCATCTCAGCTTCTTCGCCAAATGAAAGAGCTACTTGGAGACAAAAGGATTGAGGAGAGCATTTTAACACAGTTGTGGTTTAAAAACCTCCCAACTGACATTTGCCAAGTGCTTGCCGGTTTGATTACTTACGTATCATTAGACGAACTAGCACAAGCGGCTGACAAAATGCTCGAAGCAAAAGAAGCCGACCAAATTACGGTTGATTCCGCACACATCAATTCGCCCTGTCCATGTTCGGAATTAAAAGAACAAGTCGCTGAACTAACTCTTGCGGCGAACTCTCTTTTGTCAAAATCTCCCAACCCACCTCGCTCAAAATCTAAATCTCGATCATCGAAAACCCCTGAGCGCGTATGTTGGTACCACAAGAGATATGGGGATAAAGCCTCAAAATGCACCTGTCCGTTTTCAAAAACCATCAAAATCAAGGGTCAATCCGTTACAGCGACTACTGTTTCCAGCCCGCCGAACCCGAGTCGCCTATTCTATGTTACCGACAAATCGAGTGGTCTCCGTTTTCTAGTCGATACTGGCGCTGAAATTAGCGTCATACCTCCAACATCCAGCACCTCCAAACCATCGTCCTACACTCTTCAAGCGGCAAATGGCACTCGTATTAACACTTACGGCCAACGCCTGCTAACCCTCAACTTAGGACTAAGACGCAGTTTTCCATGGGTGTTTCTCATCGCGGAGGTAAATTGCCCAATAATCGGCATCGACTTTCTGTCTCACTTCGGTATTACTGTCGAAGTAAAACAGCGGAGATTAGTAGATACGAAAACCTCTTTACAGGTCTCAGGTATCACTACTAAAGCCGTTTCCTCCGGCATCAAAGCTGTTACTCCAAAAGCTTCGACTTTTTGTGCTATACTGCATGAATTTCCATCCGTCATGCAGCCCCCAAGACCGACAGACAAAGTGACACACTCTGTGAAACATCACTTGTCACTAGCGGACCACCAGTCTCCTTCAGACCTAGGCGACTTCACCCGTCGAAACTCAAGATCGCAAGAGCCGAGTTTGAGCACATGCTAGAGCTCGGGATCATCCGTCCCTCTTCCAGCTCCTGGTCGTCACCACTTCATATGGCCCCCAAGAAGACCTCAGATGACTGGAGGCCATGTGGCGACTATCGTGCTCTCAACAACCGAACGGTCCCCGACAGATATCCGGTGCCACACATCCACGATTTCTCTTTGAATCTTTGTGCCACGACGATACTTACTAAACTTGATCTCGTCCGTGCTTATTATCACATCCCGGTAGCCGAGGAAGACATACCCAAAACGGCAGTCACGACTCCTTTCGGCTTATACGAATTCACTCGGATGCCCTTTGGCCTGAGGAACGCTGCACAAACCTTCCAACGTTTCATCGACGAAGTCTTGCGAGGCTTGCCGTTCGCCTACGCATACATCGACGACGTCTTGATCGCCAGCAACTCTCCAGAGGAGCATGTTGAGCACATCCGTCTCGTTTTAGAGCGTTTCGTTAACTACGGGATAAAGATCAACCCAAGTAAATGCATTTTCGGCACAGATTCACTGGATTTCCTCGGTCATCGCCTTACTCGATCTGGTATCACACCTCTTCCCGAGAAATGCCAGGCGATTTCCGACTTTTCTGTCCCAACAACGGTAACCCAGTTGCGCCGCTTTATCGGCATGATCAACTTTTACCGTCGCTTTATTCCAAACTGCGCAAAGATCATTGCACCGCTGACCGATTTGCTCGACTCCAAATCAAAATCACTACAGCTTCCGTCAGAGGCACTTGTAGCTTTTGCCGCATCCAAAAAAGCTCTTTGCAGTGCCACAGAACTCTCATTCATTGATCCGGAACCGACCTTTCCTTTGTCATTGACAACCGATGCCTCCAATTCGGCTGTGGGAGCTGTTTTACAACAACACCACAAGAACACAGTCCGTCCACTGGCATTTTTCTCGCAAAAGCTTAATCCGGCACAAACTCGCTACAGCACATTTGGCCGTGAATTACTTGCGATATATTTGGCCATACGGCATTTCCGTCATTTACTGGAAGGTCGCGACTTCATTATTTTTACGGATCACAAACCATTAACTTTTGCTCTGCAGTCTAAACTTGATCGTCATTCGCCACGCGAGATTCGACACTTAGATTACATCTCTCAGTTCTCTACCGATATTGGTTACGTCAAAGGAGATGCTAACTTGGTCGCCGATACTTTATCAAGACCTGACATTTCTGTTCTGTCTACAGGCACACCATTTGATCTCTCCCTTCTGACTAATCATCAAGCCGAGATTGATAAAACCGAAATCGCGAAGTGTCGATCCCTGGATTTGCAGCAAATTCAGTTACCAAACGCCGATGCCTCGTTGACATGCGATATCTCGACAGGGAAACCTAGACCTTTTGTCCCTCTTTCTCTGCGACGTGCCATTTTCGATCATTTTCATTCGTTGTCTCATCCTGGAAAGCGTGCCACCGTGAGGCTAATCGCAAATCGTTTTGTTTGGCCGTCCATGAATAAGGATATAAGAAATTGGGTCCAGCATTGCATTCCTTGTCAAAAGAACAAGATATCTCGACATACCTTCACGCCTTACGTTCCATTCAGGCATCCCAACTGTCGATTCTCTCATGTGCATCTTGATCTCGTCGGTCCTATGCCATCATCGAACGGATACTCATTCATCCTAACGGCGATTGATCGTTTTACTCGATGGCCGATTGCTGTTCCGATCAAAGACACATGTTCAGAGACTGTAGCACGCGCCTTCGTCGAACATTGGATTGCCAATTTTGGCACACCATCTGTCATCACAACCGACCGTGGCGCTCAGTTTCAATCGACTTTGTTCCGAGATTTGACGCGACTCCTTGGCTGTCAGCACATACGAACCACCGCCTACCACCCTAACTCGAACGGATTCGTTGAACGCTTCCATCGGCAGCTTAAAGCCTCTTTAGCTTGCCAGCCTGATCCTAATAAATGTACTGAGAATTTACCACTTGTTCTTCTTGGAATTCGTTCCGCTATCAAAGAAGACATGCAGTGCTCAGCCGCAGAGTTAGTTTTTGGTACCGCCTTGTGTCTTCCCGGTGAACTCGTTGTGCCCTGCCAGTCACTACCTCCGGCGTCAGATTACATTTCTCGCTTACGCACGTTCATGTCCAAGTTGGACTTTACGCCTCCTCGTCAGCGCATTATCCCCCAACAGAAATCACCTCATCTTGATACGTGTGATTTTGTTTTTGTGCGACGCGACTCTGTTGGTAAACCTCTTCAGTCATCCTATCACGGACCTCACAGAGTTATCGAGCGTAAACCCAAGTTCTTCGTTTTGGATATGAATGGTCGACGTGACACAGTATCTATTGACCGCTTAAAACCCGCTTTTGTCGAGCTTAAGCCGCAATCTCCGCCAAGCATCACTACACCTCACGCACAACTCCCTGATAATCCTCATGTGCCAACCTCCACCCATGTTCATCCCAATTCCCCGGTCCCTCCTACCCCCGTTCAAACCCGAACCGGTAGACATGTGCACTGGCCCAAACGCCTTGCTGACTACGTGACCTTATGAACATTTCGAGCGTATGTTACTCTTCTTTCAAGCCTAAATAACGCTCTGGTGGGGGAGTATTGTAGTGAACTGCTTCCACTTTGTAACTTCGTATTTTGTACATACACTTTTTGGCCTTGTATGAATATTCATTTTTTGGCCATGTACACTTCATCTGTATCAATGCTTGTACATTATACTTTTTGGCGGTCAATACAATTTCGAACTCGGACTCTGTCTTCTTCCGTGGTTGCGAAGTCTGTGTGCGCCACTTTGTGCTGGAACTGTGATTAACGGAATCTCCAACATTTTAGCGCTTCCTGCACCTTGGATTCCATTTCCTGGATTTTCCTGTGTGGATTACTTCGCTATCGTTGGACGTTACGGATCTTTATTTGGACATTTGCTCTCTTGGTCTTTCAGTGAGTTCTTTCCATTTTTGCCATTTTGTGTGTAGTGCTAGACTTATATTTCTGGTCCACTACAACATGTCTTAAAGCTTGCCCACCTACCAAGTCGGTTAAACTGCCGAAAGTTCTTTTTCACAGTTCGCACTCCTTCTGCCTGGAATGATCTACCGTCTTTTATTGTAACCTCTCCTTCCCTTGCTATTTTTAAAGAACGCCTTGACTCTTACCTATTTCATTCTCAGAAAATTTGAATTTAACTTCGCACATTTCTTTTTGTTCCCGATGCTGCACCCATTTTCTCTTTTCCAGACCTACATACGAATCGACGCCAATCCATCCTTCCCTGTATTGACTACCCTGTGTTTCCTCTGACCCTACCATTTACGGGAACTTTGGTAACCGAAACCCAATTTCATGGACTCCACCCGACACCCTGTGCTGACTATCCTGTGGTTCTATTTTAAGCTCATAGCTTTTTGTACCAAAATATACTATTGACTATTAACATTCACGACTGTGAGCAATGGCGCTTTAGACAGCAGCAATCTGGCATCACGGCCACACTCACAACATCGCTAAAACACCTACCCAAGTCACCGAACTACAAAGGCAATGCCCTCCGAATTACGAAAATAACATTCCAGTCTGCAAGTATGGTCACGTTTGTAACACCGCTTGTTTTGCCTCATCAAAACATTGACCTTGACAATGTAGTGGATAAGTGCAAAAAATAGATAAACGTTATCTCCACTACCAATTTTGGCTAGGCTAAAAACATTGAAATAAAAAGTTTATCTAATTACTTATAATTTAGACAATTCGTCAGTGACCTAGTGGTGTATTGGTTATGTGCTTCGCCTAAGTGTCCTGAGGTCGCAGGTTCGAGTCTCGGTGGCGGCAGTATTTTCTGAAAAATATTCGTCATCGGATTGAAGACACATCTTTTTTTCCAAATAGGATTGTTTAACCTTTATCTCTCTTATCCTAATTTTGATTTTTTCCAAAGCAATCTCCCTCTCCCATTTTATCCGCTCCCTTGATTTTCTTTTCATTTCCATTTCGTTGAGTTTTGCATCTGCTGGTTCAGCGAAACGGTGCACGAATGGTTGCAGAGATTGAGAAAAGGAACTGTGGGAGAGTCATTAGTGAGAGTGTCATTAGGAAACGTATCAAAAATGGATCCAGCTCATCAAAGCTGGAACTTTCCTTGAGCATTGCACCCGCTATTACTTGTAGTTTGTTAGTAGGCATTTATTTTATTTATTCATTTATTTTTATTAACAATTATCAGCCAGTGGTTTGTTTGAACTTCTGTCGCTTTGGACAAAATTGAAATTGAGATAAGGGATATAGAAGTTAGACAACGCTATTTGGAAAAATGATGTGTCTTAAATCCGATGACGAATTATTTACAGAAAATACTGCCGCCACCGGGATTCGAACCTGGACCTCACGACTGCAAGGGTAGTGGTTTTAACTTCTACCTAATTTCAACATGACATGCTCATTATTGAATTTCTGTTAAACACTGATGTACATGTACGACGAGGAACCAGGAAAAATAAACAACTTTGGCATCATGTGCCAATGAATGAACGTGTTTTTCGCAGATTTGAACCTCAATGTTTGTCGCTTTTGCTCAAAACATTCATCCGTCCACATCTCGAATACGCCGTTAAAGTTTGGTGCCCGTGGTTACTGAAGGACCAAAGACTTCTTGAGGCTCCCCAGCGACGCGCCACAAAACTGGTCAGAGGTCTGGCCTCGTATCCTTATCCTGAACGTCTTCGCTCCCTCAATCTCTTTTCAGTGAAATACAGAAGGCTCCGTGGTGACCTCATTCTCACCTACCAAATCCTCTCATCCAGTGATCACCCTTATAAACACATTCTCGTCCTTAATCGTGAAACTTCACATCTTCGTGGCCATCCACTCAAACTCTCATATCAACACTCACGCCTCAACTGTCGCAGGCATTTCTTTTCCCTCCAGATATGTACTCACTGGAATAGTCTACCCCAGGAAGTCGTATCCGCAACATCCGTAGAGGTTTTTAAACGGAGTCTGGACGCTCATTTAAATGATCTCCACAACAACATACCTTGAGGCCGTGTCTGTCCGATTGCTGTTGTTCTCAGATAAGCACTGATCCACTACACCGCATCGCGTATTAGCTTCATTTTTTCAGGTACGTTGTCCTCCTTGCCTTACTACTCCGTTCATTCCCTTCCTAACCACCTGCCAGTTTTACTTGTTTCCAGGTCTAACGTCACCCCGATGCCTCCGTATTCTCCTGCTAACGCCTCGCAATATAAGGAAGGCGCAATTCCAAAGCGAGTGTGACCCGCTATAAGGCCTCCCCGTCCCCAAACAGATGACACTTACTATTTTATTTCCACCACACTGTACATACCAAACTGTGGTTATTTTTAAGCTATGCTTTTACACCACAATAAACCATTGAACTAATCCCTTGGCGTCGCGATCGTCGAGGATATCCAAATCACAATAAGAAAAAAACGCTTAGGCAGTGGTGGTTGCTTACAGCTTTGTAGTAGACCAGATTACTACAATAATGTCCCCAAGAACATTGGAGAAAAAGCAGGTTGACTGGAAGATTTATAGCGGTAGCCAAAAAGGCACACGAAGCTACATGGTAGCAATCACGGAAGACGAATCAACGGAAAGTGTGTTATCAAGGTCAATTGATATATACAGTAAAACAATGTTGTTACACAGCCCCCTTCCAAGAAGTCTGGTCAGAGGAGACTTCTGATCAGGAATTGACAATTGAACTGGCCAAGCGGTGTCAGGTCGTTTCAGGCTGGAACATTGTCTCTCAGCAACCAGTAACTTCGAAGTCAGCCAAGGCACTTGATCTGCGTGGGTCGATTGTCGGTGGTGACCAGGGTAGGATACACGAAAAACCGATCAGTACTAAGCCAAGTCACGTCTCACATGGAGTGAACGTGCTGCCGGAGCCGAACCACATGGGGTGAACGTGATGCTAGCGGGTATCGCCCGCCTGGCATGGTCTTAGTATGAACCCAGTAGGAGCAGATGTAGGCACATCCGTAGGCTTGACAACGAAGAACCAGAAGCTTCGAAAACATAGTCCGTGCTGAGAAGCTCCTGCACCCCAGGGTCGATGGCGAATGGCCTTGCCTGGAGAAAGCTTAGTGGCGTGTTGTCGGGCTGGTAAGGACCTTGTCTGATAAGTTTCATGTTGGGCGGCGTGTGCTGATGGTAGGAGCTACCGGGTGGGATGGCGACAGGCGTCGGCGATCCGAGGGTGGCGCGTGCCACGGTTTCCACGGCGGGAAGTGCATGTGTACAGGAAGGGATACACGAAGAATGCGTGTATTTCGGGCTACCGGATAGGATGGCGACAAGCGTCGGTGATATGGCGGTGGCGCGTGCCACGATGTCCACAGCGGGAGGTGCATGTGTACCTGAGAAGTGAGAAGAAAAAAAACTCTCTGGTGCATGGGTTTATGGCCACGACCGAGTTATAGTGAAGAGGTACAAAAAGCATGCACGGGATATACCAAGCGATAATAACGTGTTAAATACCCGCTACATAATTGGCAAATGTGCCGTTCTGGGCGCATACTCACTGTGGAGATGGCGGATTGTGGGTATATACTTGATGTACAAGCGGTTATTATCCCAAATGGAGTGGGTGCCATGACAGTGTCATGCTGCACGTACCCACTGGCTTTCGGCCACACTACTTTTTTCGTAACAAACGTAACGTAAGCACGAATGCTAGGATAGAAAAGATTGCGTATGGTGTGACTAATGCGCCGTCTAAAGGCAGACAGGGTAAGTAGTCGGAAAGCGCTTTGCGATAAGGCGCAAAGGATATCGCCCAAGCCATCGGGCAAGGTGTGCTGAAAGAATAGGCGTCCCTGAGCTGTACGATGCCGGCATCGGTAGCTTGCACTGCAGCGATTTCGCTGAGTTCGAGGGAGAGTGGACGGTCTATCACACACGTTGTAAGGATAGGAATTGTGGCACCTAAGATATATCGTATGTCAGTCGTAAAATGACTGACAAAATCCTGGTGCATAGTCTCTAGGAGAGTACCTACCCGACGATCCGTTGATTGATGTACGAGGGGCTTACAAGCAGTAAACAAAGTAAACTGTCTGCCCTGTAGATTGTGTTCTAACCCGACTTGTGAATTGATCAACAAGTGTAGCTATGTGATGCATATGACGTTTTGATGTAAAACGTGTCAAAGGATGTAAAAAAATATCCTGAAATAACGCCGATGTAAATCGGGAAAAGACGTACCGGAAATAAAATCTCGAATTGTGCGTGGATATTGGGCTTACCAATAGTAGTACACGAAGGATTCGTGCATCACGTCGGGCTCACCAATTTGTAGTAGACCAGATTACTACAATAATGTCCCCAAGAACGTTGGAGAAAAGGCAGGTTGACTGGAAGATTTATAGCGGTAGCCAAAAAGGTACACGAAGGTACATGGTAGCAATCACGGAACACGAATCAACGGAAAGTGCGTTATCAAGGTCAATTATTATATACAGTAAAACAATGTTGATACAGCTTTCCACCGAAAGAAATTCTGGACGCTCGATTGGGTCGTTAGCCACTTATTGTCCTGAACTGAACTGAACGTTCACCATTTTAACGAACGAAAAATTCCCAGCACGTATGACCTTGAAAATTTAATAATTATTGTCCATTTTTTATGCCTTATGTATACAAACAACTTTGATAATTATTGATCATGCTTAGCATGCCTTGGAATTCCAAGAATAAAACATTTATTTATTCATTTATTTATGTGGTCTCCAAGCCCCAAGCGGTGCAGATATTTAAAAAATGTAACATTGATCCCGAAATAGCTTTAGAACTATTGACGGTCGTGTGGTAGAGAATAATTAATCTGTAACACGACACATCATTGATCGAACAAATCTCACGCAAAAATGATCTTCATCTCATTTATGCTGTTAATCGAAGGGGCTGAGATGAGATCTGCTGGAGAAGAATACAAATGCAAGACCACTATTGGCTTGCTGGTTTTTTGGCCGGGTCGGCCACTTGGAAGCAAGATGCTGGAAGTCAAGTTTACACAAGTTGAATAGACCAAATTTCCATACAAAGTCTCCACGATAAGCTATCCCGAACGAGACCGTTACCGCAACTTTCAAGATCTATAGTACCAAATTGCGAAAGTACGGGAGACATGAAATTAATATGCGACCGTTTGTTTTACAACTAGATGCATCATCTAATATTATCTTGATATTTCAGAAAACCTGGTGCAAAGTAGGGCTGCAAGAACTGAAACAAACCTCTCATACAACAAGGTATGCATATGTTGATGCTCTCAAACTAAAGGACGAACTATATTGCCAAACCCCTTTTCAATACTGAAAGATCTAAACAACTTGTTTCGTAACGAAACTGGAACATCTGGATTTGTTGGTTCTGGATTTGATGGTGAATTTGAATTTATTTACCATTCAATAGACAGTAAATGCAAAGGGCCACGAGTCAATCTATTGCTGATAACATCATCCTCGAATTTAGAGCTTCAAACACAGCCTGATGCACTAAAGGCACCACCTCATCACCGATGGCTAGCTTCTCTCCCAACCCACATAACTTGGGAAAGAATAAATATAGATTTTAAGAGTCCCAGATACTTTTATCCTTGAAGATTCATATACAAATTACCCAGACATTTTCCATTAAAAATTTTCAGTATGGGGCGAATAATTGCTCATCTCAGCAACGTCATTCAATATTTTGGGAACTTACAATTGTTCGTGACGTAAAACGGTACAAAGTTCTCGTTAAATAAGTTCATAAAATTCTGTCAGAAAAAGGGAATACAACACTAGTTCACGTCGCTATATCATCCCCAGTCAAATTGACAAGCAGAATGATTTGTCGATACATTTAAACACGCTTTACTCAAATCCAATGGAAATGGAACAGCAAACGAGATAATCCAGCAGTTCCCGATAAACGTCCCTGGAAGAATTTCGCCGGTAGAATGTATGTTTGGGCGATGCATCTCAATGATTTCCGATTTCTTATTCCCAACAAAAAAGAAACCGCAAGTACGGAAACAGTAAAACAAAGATACACAGACGTAGGAGTTTTGGTCTTTGCAAAAAGTGTATCCACGAAATTAACGAGGCATTTAAAATTGGGTTCCGGTTACCATTATCGGAGAAATTGGTGATGCTATTTTCGAGTTCACGATAGGAAACGAAACATGCGTCATACAAAGGAATTTGTGTGCAATCGGTTAGAGTAGTTTTTGGGTAACGTTTCACTTCTGACACAGAAGCTTCGTCAGACCAAGGGTGATAGTCAGGACAGGGAACATGATTAAGTAGCATTCAACCCACCACCATTTATTTGACCTTGCCGCTAAACAGCCTATAGTACGCCTACAGTGTGTCACGTCCCGTGGGAATGACCAGGATCAGTGGCCGATTTTCCACACAGTGTGTATCCACGTCAATCTGATACAAGTGAACACGGTCAAGGTCAGTTCACACAGCGGCCCACATACGTAAAAGTACATAACTAACTGGGCTAAGAAACAAAATATTCATTTGCATGCTTTTCCATCATTCACACCCCACGACCGGTTTCGTGCTGTTTGCACTCATCAGGTAGGGACAGTAAGATCAGGATCCGCATGCGCTTGAAACAGTGGGCTAAGGTTAAGCTGTTTGAAGAAAAACAAAAATCTAATTAACTAGTAAGTATAAGGTGAATAAAAATTATTTACTTTCGCATCAGTGCTGAGCGCCAGATTGCGGAGATTTCTGCCCCATCCACCTTATTGACCGCCAGTCGACCTGCCTTGGCAATTTCGACCGCCTCCGCATGTAGGTGTTCGCTATACGGTTTAATACCGCGTCTCAATATTGCCACATTGTCTAGATCGACGCTGTGACCCGTATCTAAAACGTGCTCCGCCAAGGCGGGATCACGAATAAGGGATTGATATTCCCTCGCATCCCGGGGCTGTCTCCAGACACGCTTTCGGTGTTATTCGATTCTAGTGTGAATTTCCCTGGAAGTCTGCCCTATGTAAACACCCGAACAGTCCTTACAGTTGATTCTGTAGATGCTGTTCGTAACGCTAGATAAAGGCGTCTTATCCTTGAGGTGCATCAGAACCGAGCGGATAGTTTTCCCTTTCTTATAAGTTACGTGTATGGCCGCCTGGTTCAAGATTCTACGTATCGCTTCAGATGTGCATTTTACATACGGTATGCAAACTGTATCCCGCCAATGTTTCTCCGATTTTTCGGATGGGTATTTTACCTTGATCAATTGGCGTTTTACAAAACTTTTAGGATAACCGTGGTCTGTGAGCCTTTGGCTCGCTTCACGGTGCGCCTGTTTTCGCTCCCTTTCGTCGCTGCACAGGTGTTCTATCTTATGGAAAATGGAACAAGCTACGGAACTGAAGACCTGTCTTGGATGAGCGGAAGTGTATCGTAGTACAGCATCTGTATCGATAGGTTTCCGATAGACAGAAGTTTTTATTTTTCCGTCTACTTTTTGTGCTAAACAGTCTAAAAATGGAAGAGTGCCTGTGTCGGATTCCACTTCCTTTGTGACAGTAATACATGGGTCTATTTCATTTAAATAATTAAAGAAGGCCTCTAACTGATCTCGCTTGATGATAACAAATGTGTCATCAACATAGCGCCACCATAATTTTGGCTTGAGCCCTTCATTATTAAGGGCTTTGTTCTCGAAATGCTCCATATACATGTTCGCAAGTACTGGAGATATGGGTGAACCCATTGCCAACCCTTCTCTTTGTCTATATAATTGCTCATTAAATACGAAGTGGTTCATGCTTAGGCAGATCGATACACCATTGATAATTTTTTGGACGCTCAAGTTTGTGCGATCTGACAAACTGGCATCAGTTTCCAAAGCCCGTCTAGCTAGTTGTAACGCATTTGTTGTATCGACGTTGGTGAACAAAGCGCTCACGTCAAAGCTAACCATTATTTCATCGTCATCTATTGTTACCGACTTTAAGCGTGCTGCAAAGTCATATGCGTTCTTGATGAACGAGGCTGTATTGCCGACTGAAGGTTTCAACAAATAAGCCAAATGTCTAGCTAACTCGTGCGCAGGTGATCCGATACCGTCGACGATAGGTCTTACAGGAATGCCTTCTTTATGTATTTTAGGTAGGCCGTAGAACCTAGGAGTTAGAGTAGACTTGGGATACAGGTTATACCACAATCCCTTTCCCAAACTCTTCTTAACGCCACGCAAATACCTAGAGACGACCGTTTTGCAGTTATTCATTACCTTTTTCATTTTTCCATTATCTATCCGTTCATAAGGGCCCTCGGATAAGTGTACCCCAACCTTGTCTAAGTAGTCGCATTTGTTCAAAATTACTCTTACTTTACCTTTGTCAGCCTTAGTAATGGCTATATTTGTATCTTGTTTCAGCGTAAGAAGTGCTTGTCTTTCGTGTGAATCAAGGTTTGCATCGCCTTGTTCCTGGTTTTTAATGACACCTGCGATACAGTTTCTTACCGCGTCTGCCTGTTCGTTGGGAAGTGCACTTAATGATCCCTCGATACAGGGGATAAGATCCTCAGCTTTCATAAAACTCTTACTTATGAAGAAATTCAAGCCCTTCTCCAACAATCTTTGTTCAGCTTGCGAAAGTTGTCGATTAGATTAATTTAAAACACTAGAATGCTGGTTGCTAGATAATGACTTGTTAGATTTAACTGAAGAACGTTTATTGTAAAATTCGAATAACTTGTTGAACTTACGGTTTTGTCTTTCTCCTATTCGCTCCGTTTGTGTGGCTGAAACCTCCGCGTGTTTTCCACAAATTCTGCAGAAATCCGCTTCGGATAATTCAACGCGCAGTTTCGACATCATTTTAGAGGCTTTCGATCGAGCGGTCAATAGGGTTTCATTGACCCGGTGGATCCTTTGTTTCAAAAACACCTTGGATGCGCTCGCGGCAGCCTTTGTCGATTTGCGGGAATTATCCGGAGGTTTTACCACCAGATCCCTTGGTATTACGCCCCGCTGCTTGCAACGAAGGTTGAAGATGCGGTGGTTCACCCATCTGGCTTCATATTCTGCTGTTCTCACCAACTCACTGGCCAATTTTCGAACACGGGGCTCGTAGGAGTCAGCAATCGATTGGAATATGTTTCGGACCGATCGTGTATTCATAATGCAAAGGAATTTGTGTGCAATCGGTTAGAGTAGTTTTTTTGGGTACCGTTTCCTTCTGACCCAGGAAGCTTCGTCGACCAAGGTGAGAGTCAGGACAGGGAACATGATTAAGTAGCAGTCAACCCACCCCCATTTATTTGACCTTGCCGCTAAACAGCCTATAGTACGCCTACAGTGTGTCACGTCCCGTGGGAATGACCAGGATCAGTGGCCGATTTTCCACACAGTGTGTATCCACGTCAATCTGATACAAGTGAACACGGTCAAGGTCAGTTGACACAGCAGCCCACATACGTAAAAGTACATAACTAACGGGGCTAAGGTTAAGCTGTTTGAAGAAAAACCAAAATCTAATTAACTAGTAGGTATAGGGTGAATAAAAATTATTTACTTTCGCATCAGTGCTGAGCGCCAGATTGTGGAGAGTTCTGCCCATCCCCCTTCTTAGACCTCGCAGATCGACCTGCTTGGCAATTTCGTCGACCGCCTCCGCATGTAGTCTTTTCGCTAATAATATACGGTTTTTATACCGCCGTCTCAAATTGGACCACATTTGTCTAGATCAACACTGTGACCCTTATCTAAACGTGCTCCGCCAAGGCGTAATCACGATAGGGATTGATATTCCCTCGCATCCCGGGGCTGTCTCCAAACACGCTTTCGGTGTTCTTCTATTCTAGTGTGAAATTCCCTGGAAGTCCGCCCTATGTAAACACCCGAACAGTCCTTACAGTTGATTCTGTAGATGCTGTTAGTAACGCTAGATACAGGCGTCTTATCCTTGAGGTGCATCCGAACCGAACGGATAGTTTTCCATTTCCTATAGGTTACGCATATGGCCACCTGGTTCAAGATTCTACGTTTCGCTTCATATCAGCGTTTAACATAGGGTATACAAACTGTATCCCGACAATTTTTCTCCGATTTTTCGGATGGGTATTTAATCTTCGTCGATTGACGTTTTACAAAACGTTTTGGTAAACCGTGGTCTATGAGCCTTTGGCTCGCTTCACGGGGCGCCTGTTTTTGTTCTCTTTCGTCGCTTCACAAGTATTCTATCTTATGGAAAATGAAACAAGCCATGGAACTAAAGACCTGTCTTGGATGAGCGTAAGTGTATCGTAATACAACATTTGTATCGATAGGCTTTCGATAGACAGACGTTTTTATTTTCCCGTCTACTTTTTGTACTAAACAGTCCAAAAATGGAAGAGCGCCTGTGCGGGATTCCACTTCCTTTTTGACTCTAATCCATGTGTCTATTTCATTTAAATATCGGAAGAAGGCCTCTAACTGATCTCGCATGATGATAACAAATGTGTCATCAACATAGCGCCACCATAATTTTGACTTGAACCCTTCATTGTTAAGGGTTCTGTTCTCGAAATGCTCCATATACACGGTCGCAAGTACTGGAGATATCGGTGAACCCATTGCCAACCCTTCTTTTTGTCTATATAATTGCTCATTAAATACGAAGTGGTTCATGCTTAGGCAGATCGATACACCATTGACAACGAACAGGCAGACGCGGTAAGAAACTGTATCGCAGGTGTCATTAAAAACCAGGAACAAGGCGATGAAAACCTTGATTCACACGAAAGACAAGCACTTCTTACGCTGAAACAAGATACAAATATAGCCATTACTAAGGCTGACAAATGTAAAGTAACAGTAATTTTGAACAAATGCGACTACTTAGACAAGGTTAAGGTACACTTCTGCGAGGGCCCTTATGAACGGATAGATAATGGAAAAATGAAAAAGGTAATGAATAACTGCAAAACGGTCGTCTCTAGGTATTTGCGTGGCGTTAAGGAGAGTTTGGGAAAGGGATTGTGGTATACCCTGTATCCCAAGTCTACTCTAACTCCTAGGTTCTACGGCCTACCTAAAATACATAAAGAAGGCATTCCTGTAAGACCTATCGTCGACGGTATCGGATCACCTGCGCACGAGTTAGCTAGACATTTGGCTTATTTGTTGAAACCTTTAGTCGGCAATACAGCCTCGTTAATCAAGAACGCATACGACTTTGCAGCACGCTTAAAGTCGGTAACAATAGATGACGATGAAATAATGGTTAGCTTTGACGTGAGCGCTTTGTTCACCAACGTCGATACAACAAATGCGTTACAACTAGCTAGACGGGCTTTGGAAACTGATGCCAGTTTGTCAGATCGCACAAACTTGAGCGTCCAAAAAATTATCAATGGTGTATCGATCTGCCTAAGCATGAACCACTTCGTATTTAATGAGCAATTATATAGACAAAGAGAAGGGTTGGCAATGGGTTCACCCATATCTCCAGTACTTGCGAACATGTATATGGAGCATTTCGAGAACAAAGCCCTTAATAATGAAGGGCTCAAGCCAAAATTATGGTGGCGCTATGTTGATGACACATTTGTTATCATCAAGCGAGATCAGTTAGAGGCCTTCTTTAATTATTTAAATGAAATAGACCCATGTATTACTGTCACAAAGGAAGTGGAATCCTGCACAGGCACTCTTCCATTTTTACACTGTTTAGCACAAAAAGTAGACGGGAAAATAAAAACTTCTGTCTATCGGAAACCTATCGATACAGATGCTGTACTACGATACACTTCCGCTCATCCAAGACAGGTCTTCAGTTCCATAGCTTGTTCCATTTTCCATAAGATAGAACACCTGTGCAGCGACGAAAGGGAGCGAAAACAGGCGCAACGTGAAGCGGGCCAAAGGCTCACAGACCACGGTTATCCTAAAGGTTTTGTAAAACGCGAATTGATCAAGGTAAAATACCCATCCGAAAAATCGGAGAAACATTGGCGGGATACAGTTTGCATACCGTATGTAAAATGCACATCTGAAGCGATACGTAGAATCTTGAACCAGGCGGCCATACGCGTAACTTATAAGAAAGGGAAAACTATCCGCTCGGTTCTGATAAGACGCCTTTATCTAGCGTTACGAACAGCATCTACAGAAGCAACTGTAAGGACTGTTCGGGTGTTTACATAGGGCAGACTTCCAGGGAAATTCACACTAGAATCGAAGAACACCGAAAGCGTGTCCGGAGACAGCCCCGGGATGCGAGGGAATATCAATCCCTTATTCGTGATGCCGCCTTGGCGGAGCACGTTTTAGATACGGGCCACAGCGTCGATCTAGACAATGTGGCAATATTGAGACGCGGTATTAAACCGTATAGCGAACGCCTACATGCGGAGGCGGTCGAAATTGCCAAGGCCGGTCGACTTGCGGTCAATAAGGTGGATGGGGCAGAAATCTCCACAATCTGGCGCTCAGCACTGATGCGAAAGTAAATAATTTTTATTCACCTTATACCTACTAGTTAATTAGATTTTTGTTTTTCTTCAAACAGCTTAACCTTAGCCCTGTTAGTTATGTACTTTTACGTATGTGGGCCGCTGTGTCAACTGACCTTGACCGTGTGCACTTGTATCAGATTGACGTGGATACACACTGTGTGGAAAATCGGCCACTGATCCTGGTCATTCCCACGGGACGTGACACACTGTAGGCGTACTATAGGCTGTTTAGCGGCAAGGTCAAATAAATGGTGGTGGGTTGACTGCTACTTAATCATGTTCCCTGTCCTGAGTCAGGGGGCCTACTCCCCTCTGACTGGAGGCAGCCGGACCAGTTCCGGCACCAGGTCCAGGTCCAGAACCCCGGTCTCAGAGTCAGAGTCATAGGAGGAGCCTAATTTCCTTTGAGAAAACACGGTTTTTTATATTTACAATTCCAAAGCTCATGAAAAACTTCTCTCTTGTCAAATAAAAGTTCTTTCATGATCAAAAAATAATTTATTTCGGAATTCGTTTTATTTCAGCGAAGAAAGGCGAATTTAAACGAATATTAGCGAATTATAGCAAATTAAAGCAAGGTTTTTTGTCGAAAACGAAGTTTTGGGGTTACATCGAAGTTGAGCGAAGATTATTCGCTAATATTCGTTATAGCGAAGTGCGAATATTCGCTTCGCTTCGCCATTGCGAAGTGCTTTGCTTTGATACTATTCGCTATCGCGAAGGGCAGTTAGGGCACTTCGAAAATTCGCTTCGCACTTCGCTTCGCTCCAAAAAGTGACATACGTTATTGTCTGGTCCTGACTATCACCCTTGGTCTGACGAAGCTTCTGTGTCAGAAGTGAAACGTTACCCAAAAACTACTCTAACCGATTGCACACAAATTCCTTTGCATTAAGTATTCAGATGATTATCAAACACGTATATGTATATAAACCAGCATCATCAATGCTAAAATCATATCAAATACTAAGACAAAAATAAATTCCTTTACGAATGCAAAACCTTTAACATCAAATCAATGCCAATATAGTGTTTGACGTTTTTTGATGATGTAAGCAAGAACTCACCGTTGGATGTGTGAAGCAGAAACTCGCGAGTTTGAAGATGCAGCAGACTGGAATTACGCAACTCTCATCGTTTAAACGAGTCATGTCTCAACAATTTCGCCATTCGTGAATTCTGTTGCCATTCGGAAGCAATCTTGGCCAGTGTTACAAACAAGAATTCAGATGATTATCAAACACGTATATGTATGTAAACCAGCATCATCAATGCTAAAATCATATCAAATACTAAGACAAAAATAAAGTCTTAATGGCAAATGAATGGGCAATAATACATCAGAAATGCATTAAATTTTAACATCAAATCAATGCAAATAAACCGATGGACGTTTTTGATAATGTAAGCAAGAACTCACCGTTGAATGTTTCAAGCTGCAACGCGCTAGTTTGAAGATGCAGCAGACTGGAATGACGCAACTCCTAACGTTTAAACGAGTCCGGTGTAAGCGATATCACCATTCGTGTATTCTCATGCAATTCGAAAATAATCTTGGTCAGTTGTTACAAAGAGGTATTCTGACAGTTATCAGAGAAATGTATGTATTTCAAACAACACCATGAATGCTAAAATCATATCAAATACTAAGACAAATATAAAGTCTTCATGTTAACTGAATGGGCAATAATACATTAGGAATGCGAAACCTTTTACATCAAATCAATGCCAATATAGTGTTTGACGTTTTTGATGATGTAAGCAAGAACTCACCGTTGGATGTGTGAAGCAGAAACTCGTGAGTTTGAAGATGCAGCAAACTGGAATTACGAAACTCTCATCGTTTAAACGAGTCATGTCTCAACAATTTCGCCATTCGTGAATTCTCATGCCATTCGGAAGCAATCTTAGCCAGAGTTACAAACAATTATTCAGATGATTATCAAACACGTATATGTATATAAACCAGCATCATCGATGCTAGAATCATAACAAATACTAAGACAAAAATAAAGTCTTAATGGCAAATGAATGGGCAATTATACATTAGAAATGCACTATACTTTAACATCAAATCAATGCAAATGAACCGATGGACGTTTTTGATAATGTAAGCAAGAACTCACCGTTGAATGTTTCAAGCTGCAACGCGCTAGTTTGAAGATGCAGCAGACTGGAATGACGCAACTCCTAAAGTTTAAACGAGTCCGGTGTAAGCGATATCGCCATTCGTGTATTCTCATGCAATTCGAAAATAATCTTGGTCAGTTGTTACAAAGAGGTATTCTGACAGTTATCAGAGAAATGTATGTATTTCAAACAACACCATGAATGCTAAAATCATATCAAATACTAAGACACATATAAAGTCTTCATGTTAACTGAATGGGCAATAATACATTAGGAATGCAAAACCTTTAACATCAAATCAATGCCAATAAAGCGATGGACGTTTTTGATAATGTGAGCAAGAACTCACCGTTGAATGTTTCAAGCTGCAACGCGCTAGTTTGAAGATGCAGCAGACTGGAATGACGCAACTCCCAACGTGTAAACGAGTCCGGTATAAGCGACATCGCCATTCGTGTATTCTCATGCAATTCGAAAGTAATCTTGGTCAGTTGTTACAAAGAGGTATTCTGACAGTTATCAGATAAATGTATGTATTTCAAACAACACCATGAATGCTAAAATCATATCAAATACTAAGACAAATATAAAGTCTTCATGTTAACTGAATGGGCAATAATACATTAGGAATGCAAAACCTTTAACATCAAATCAATGCCAATATAGTGTTTGACGTTTTTGATGATGTGAGCGAGAACTCACCGTTGTGTGTGTGAAGCAGAAACTCGCGAGTTTGAAGATGCAGCAGACTGGAATTACGCAACTCTTATCGTTTAAATGAGTCATGTCTCAACAATTTCGCCATTCGTGAATTCTCTTGCCATTCGGAAGCAATCTTAGCCAGTGTTACAAACAAGTATTCAGATGATTATCAAACACGTATATGTATATAAACTAGCATCATCAATGCTGAAATCATATCAAATACTAAGATAAAAATAAAGTCCTAATAGCAAATGAATGGGCAATATTACATTAGAAATGCTCTATACTTTAACATCAAATCAATGCCAATAAACCGATGGACGTTTTCGATAATGAAAGCAAGAACTAACCGTTGAATGTTTCAAGCTGCAACGCGCTAGTTTGAAGATGCAGCATACTGGAATGACGCAACTCCTAACGTTTATACGAGTCATGTCTGAACAATATCGCTTTTCGTGAATTCTCATGCAATTCGAAAATAATCTTGGTCAGTTTTACAAAACAGTAATCTGACGATTGTCAATTTAATCTATCCATTTCAAACAGCACAATGAATCCTAAAGGCTACTGTACGAGCAGTTCTAATGTATGGCTGCGAGACGTGAACGCCGCGGCAAGCCGATACTCAACGATTATTGACGTTTGATCATCGTTGCCTGCGGAGTATAGCTCGTTTAACCTGGCAACAGAAAGTCAAACATGATGAAGTCAGAAGGGCAGTCCTCGGCGATCGCTCTGTGCCACTCTATGATCATATATCCATGTGTTCCAGCTGAGATGGCTGGGGCACGTTCTCCGTATGGATGAGCGACGCCTTCCTCGCCTAGCTCTCTTTGCTCTCACTGGACCTGATTGGAAACGTTGCCGTGGCGGACAGAGGAATACCTGGCGGAAGACACTCAAGCGTCTAACAGACCCACTAGCCATCGTGGGAACATCGCGCTTACCCAGGTGGGGTCCGAGGGACCGTGAAGATATGTGGCTGATAACACTCAGAGTGATGGCAAAAGAAAGGAACCAGTGGCGAGAATCCTGCCGTGCTTGTGTTCCCGTTTATCGGTGACCCTTTCCCCTCCCTTATTCCAAAGAAGACACAAAAAGATAAAAAAACGGCATGTGTAAGCAGAGAGACGTAACTTCTTCATGGTATACTTGTTGGCACATCGTCTGTAAAGACTTGTGTGATAATAATAATAACAAATAATAAAAGAAAATCAAATACTAAGACAAAAATAAAGTCTTCAAGTTAACTCAATGTGCAATAATACATTAGGAATGCACTATACATTAACATCAAATCAGGGCCAATAATCTGTATGACATTTTTTATGATGTAAGCAAGAACGCTTTGTTGAATGTTTCAAGGTGAAACGCGCGAGTTTGAAGATGCAGCAGACTTAAATGACGCAACTCTTAACGTTCAAACGAGTCATGTGTGAGCAATATCGTGCATCTTGACCTCGTCGTTTAATGCCATCATCGAATTTTTATTCATCCTAACGGCGAACGGTCGCTTTACAAGATGGCCGACTGCTTTTCCGATCAAAGACCACGTTCCGAGTGTGTAGCACGTGTCTTCGTCGAACACTAGATTTCCCATTTTAGCACACCATTTATCATTGCAACCGACCAGGGCCCTCGGTTTCAATCGACAATGTTCCGAGATTTGACTCTACAACTTGGCTGTCAGCAAATCCAAAAGACCGTCTACCACCCCAGCGCGAATCAATTGGTTGATCGTGCCACACCGCAGGTCGAATGCACTTTAGCTGCTAAACTCAGTTCCAAAAGATGCACTGAGAATTTATTACATCCTCTTCTTGGAATTCGTTCTACCATCTTAGAAGGCATTCAATGCTCAGCCACAAAGTTAGTTTGTGGCACTACCTTGTGTCTCCTCGGTGAACTCGTTGTGCCTTGCCAGTCTTTACCTTCTATGTCAGATTACATAACTCGCTTGCGATCGTTTGTTTCGAAGTTGGATTATAGGACTCCACGACAGCGTCATGTCCACCAACAGAAATCACCTCATCGCGATACGTTTGATTTTCTTTTTATGCGACGTGTGTCCTGATGAAAATCATTTCAACCAAACTATCATAGACCACGCAGAGCGAATAAGAGTAAACACAAGTACTTTATTTCGAATATGAATGGTCGATGCTTCACGGTTCCTAATTAACGTCTAAAACCAGCTTTCGTTGAGCTTAAGCCACCAAATCCATTGACACTGCTTTCTCCTCAATCACAACCGCCGTGTAATCCTCATGTGCCTACCACCTTCCTCGTTCATCTTAAACATTCAGTGCCTTCCAGTCCCGTTCAAACTCGAACCGATAGACACGTGCTTTGGCCCAACCGTCGAAAGAACAAAATATCACGACCTACGATCACACCTAACATCCACTTTGGGCATTCAAACGGTCAATTCTCTCATGTGCATTTTGACTTCGTCGGTTAAATACCATGTGATCTCTTCCTAAAAATAGCTCCAGAAAATGATCAAAGAAGATGCTGAGCAGTATGAATGCAAAACACATTTTTGTTAACATTCCGTCAAATTTCTAAAGCTTCAGTAATGTAAACTTTAAATCCGATTGACTAATATATCAGATTCGAAAGAGAACGAGCTTGAGCAAACATTGAGAGTTAGCCTACAAATTCAAGACAGCAAAACCCACTCTTGGTTAGGTAGTTTAAACATTTTTATAAATCATGCAAACGCTAAAATTGCGAGTTCATTCTCAACGATATCTCAGTGAAGTAATTCATGTATAATGGTAGACATCCCGTTTGGAACCCACAATGGGATTCACAGTAAACACTATCAGCTAATTCTGGTAGTTATACAAACGTTTTGCATGACAATTACCGAAGGCATCAAGAAAAAAGATTATTTTGCAACTGATGAAGACAAATCTATCACTCTTACCCTTAAAACGTGATGAAATTAGGGTCCGTTATCTCATTTGAAATTCTACTCTAACTATCATCATTGTTACAGTCACCAATCAATCTGTCTGTATCGTAGAACAAGCGACTTGGGTTTGGTGGGCCGAGCATAGTATTCGACATTACAGGCTGACATTGTTGTAGGCTAGAATTCTTGCATGTCCTGGATCTTGACGTGTTTTTATTGGTCCGTAGACACCATCCAATCAAATGTGCTCTTTGATATATTGTAGGGTCGAATACCACGCTTCGAGCAATTCTCGAACGTGACGAGTACTGCTTTTGGTGATGATTTCCATACTATTCCAATTGAATTCGTGTCCTTCATGATCCATGTGTACCAATGTTACTGATTTGTGGTGATGTCGTCGTGTAGCCAGTTTGTGTTCATGTATCCTTGTTTCTAACCTTATCCCGATGTGTCCAATATAACATTTCTCACGATCAGTACACGGGATTCTGTTCACGACGTTATTTCTCTCCTCATCAGCAAACATGCCCTCGACCTTGACTAGTTGGCTTCTCAGTGCTGAAGCCGGCTTGTCTCTTAACACTAGTTTCGAACGGCCGTAGTATTCTTGCGGCAGTGTTAACCTTTCTGTGTTCGTGCTGTTCACACGCAATTGGGTTGTCGAGTCCATGTTGCGAATTCTGAAGTCCTTTTGGTTTCCATTCTTCCGGAAGTGTTTGAATGAATGTTTCTCCTCTTCTTCCCAGAGATCGTCGGTAGTGCATTGTTTTTTGCGCGGTTGAATTGTGTTCAATCGCAGCTCCGATTGTGGGTGGCCAGGTGCTTGCTTTTAAAGTTCCACATTTGATCCGTGTGTGTTCGTTCCTTTTATACACTAGTTTCTAGGTTTTCTTTTCTGTTCTTCACGCATTCACATACAGAAATGGTAGACATTTTTTCTAATTCTGTCTACTTCGTAAATTGAATTCCAACGAAGACGCAATTCAGTAGATGGTGAGCATTTTCCAAGTTTTCTTTCTTTAGAATCACGAACGTAACATGGACGTATCGGATCCAGATTTTGGGTTGGATCAGCGGTAATGTGATACGTTCAAGACATGCATTACGGCTCCGGCTAGCAACCCAGATATTTGAGATTCCATTTGAGATCCTTTCATTTGTTTATACAAACCATTGCTGAATTTCAAATTCGTCTGCTAACACGATTATATTAACTGTAGTATACTGTTTTTGGCCAGTCGGTTTCCATTGTACGCCGTTCCGCGTTCGTTCAGCAGTTTCGATTTGGTTTGCAGCGCTAAGTTAGTGCCGATAGATATAAATAGCGCTGTCACGTCAAAAAACCACGATTTCTGCATCTTCCAAATTCACGTCCTTTATCGTCTGCCCAAATTCAGTTACGGAATAATCTGATCCTTGATCACTAATTTCACCGCGAAAGAAATTCTTTTCGACTTCATCGACATTTGAGTATTTGTCAATCCTCTTGTGCGCGTTCGCGGTAAGATTCCGTAACTGAATTTCGGCAGACGATAAAGGACATGAATTCGGAAGATGAAGAAATCGTGGTTTCTTTCGACGTGACAGCGCTATTACCATCTATCGGCACTAACTTAGCGCTGCAAACCAAATCGAAACTGCTGGACGAACGCGGAACAGCGTACAATGGAAACCGACTAGCCAAAAACAGTATACTACAGTTATTATAATCGTGTTAGCAGACGAATTTGAAATTCAGTAATGGTTTGTATGAACAAATGAAAGGATCTCAAATGGGATCTCAAATATCCGGTTTACTAGCCGGAGCCGTAATGCATGTCTTGAACGTATCGCATTACCGCTGATCCAACCCAAAATCTGGATCGGATACGTCCATGTTACGTTCGCGATTCTAAAGAAAGAAAACTTGGAAAATGCGCACCATCTACTGAATTGCGTCTTCGTTGGAATTCAATTTACGAAGTAGACAGAATTAGAAAAACTGTCTACCATTTCTCTATGTGAATGCGTGAAGAACAGAAAAGAAAACCTGGAAACTAGTGTATAAAAGGAACGAACACACAAGGATCAAATGTGGAACGTTAACAGCAAGCACCTGGCCACCCCCATGCGAAGCTGCGATTGAACACAATTCAACCGCGCAAAAAACATTGCACTACCGACGATCTCTGGGAAGAAGAGGAGAAACATTCATTCAAACACTTCCGGAAGAATGGAAACCAAAAGGACTTCAGAATTCGCAACATGGACTCGACAACCCAATTGCGTGTGAACAGCACGAACACAGCAAGGTTAACACTGCCGCAAGAATACTACGGCCGTTCGGAATTAGTGTAGCAGACAAGCCGGCTTCAGCACTGAGAAGCCAACTAGTCAAGGTGGAGGGCATGTTTGCTAATGAGGAGAGAAATAACGTCGTGAACAGTATCCCGTGTTCCGATCGTGAAAAATGTTATATTGAACACATCGGGAGAAGGTTAGAAACAAGGATACATGAACACAAACTGGCTACACGACGACATCACCACAAATCAGTAACATCGGTACACATGAATCATGGAGGACACGAATTCAATTGGAATAGTATATAAATCATCACCAAATGCAGTACTCGTCACGTTCGAGAATTATTCGAAGCGTGGTATTCGACCCTTATATATATCAAAGAGCACATTCGATTGGATGGTGTCTACGGACCAATGAGAACACGCCAAGATCCAGGACATGCAAGGATTCTAGCCTACAACATAGTCAGCCAGTAATGTCGAATACTATGCCCGTCCCACCAAACCCAAGTCGCCCACCTATGATGCAATCAAATCGACTGTTCTAAATTTTTTAGTCCATTCAGGCGCTGAAATTATTTTCATACTTAGAGCATCCTGTTCCTCAAAACCGTCGTCCTACAATCTTAAGTCGGAAAATGGCACTTGTAATAATACTTACGCCGAACGCCTTCTAACTCTCAATTTAAAAGTATGACGCAGATTCCCCTGGACCTTTATCATTCAGGAGTTTAATTGCCCCGTAATCGGTCTCGACTTTTGTCTCGCTTAGGTCCAACTGTGGAAGTAAAACATCGGAGATTAGTGGATACGACAACCTCCTCGCATGTGTCAGGCATCACTATCAAAGCCATTTCTCCGGTATCAAGGGTTTCACTACGGAATCTTCGACATTTTGTTCTATACTGGAAGTATTTCCATCTATTATGAAACCCCCAAGATGACGGTCATATTGACCACATAGTCCCAAGCGGACCACCTATCTCTTATAGACCTAGGCGACTTCATCCTTGCTTACTCAAAATTTCAAATGCCGAGTTTGAGCATAATCTAGAGCTTGTAATTTTTCACCATTCTTCCATCTCCTACTCGTCACCAATACATGTGGATCCATAGAAGACCGCAGGTGAGTGTAGGCTAAAAAATGTTCTTTGCACTGCCACTGAAATGTCTTTCATTGATTCAGAACTGACTTATACTTTATCATTAACGACCGATACATCTGATTCGGCAGTAGAAGCTGTTTTACAACAAAACCGTCAGAACACAGACCATCAATTGGCATTTTTCGCAGAAGATTAATCGGGAACAAACCCACTAAACCACATTTGGCCATGAAGTACTTTCGTGTATTTAGCTACATGGCATTTCATTCACTTATTGGAAGGTCATTACTATATTATTTTTTCCGGATCACAAACAGTTAACTTTTGCTCTGCATTCTAAACTCGATCATCATACGCCGCATGACACATTGATTAAAGTTCTCGATTCTCTACTAACATTGGTTAAGTCAAAGTAGAGGTGAACATGGTTGCCGATGCTTTATCAATACATGACATTTCTGTTTTGTCCGCCGGCGCACGATTCGATCTCTCCCTTTTGGGTAACATCAAAGTGGGATTAATACAATGGAACGCGCTTAGTGTCGATCCTTCAATCTGCAGCAAATCGATTAAACGTACTCTTGTCAGCCCGATCCTAATAGGTATACTGAGATTTACCTCATGTTCTTATTGGAATTCATTTTACCATTAAAGAAGACATGCAATGTTTAGCCACAGAATTAGTTTGTCGCACTATCTTGTGTCTCCCCGGGGAACTCGTAGTGCCTTGCCAGTCATCACCTTCTATGTCAGATTGCATTACTCGCTTGCGATCGTTTGTGTCGAAGTTGGATTATACGACTCCACGACATCGCCATGTCCACCAACAGAAATCACCTTATCGCGATAGTGCGATTTTGTTTTTATGCGACGTGTGTCCCTATATAAACCACTTCAACCATCCTATCGTGGACCACGCAGAGCTACTAAGCCTAAACACAAGTACTTTATTTTGAATATGAATGTTCCACGGTTTCTAATGATCGTCTAAAACCAGCTTTCGTTGAGCTTAAGCTACCAAATCCATTGACGATGCTTTCCCCTCAATCACAACCGCCGTGTAATCCCCATGTGTCTATAACCTCCCTCGTTCATCCCAGTGCCTTCCAGGCCCGTTGAAACTCAAACCGATAGACAAGTGCGTTGGCCCAACCGTCGAAAGAACAAAATATCACGACGTACGATCACACCTAACATCCACTTTGGGCATTCAAACGGTCAATTCTCTCATGTGCATCTTGACCTCTTCGGTTAATGCCATCGTCGAACGAATCTTCATTCTTCCTAACGGCGATCTGTCGCTTTACAAGATGGCCGACTGCTTTTCCCATAAAAGACCACGTTCTGAGTCTTTAGCACGTGTCTTCGTCGAACACTGGATTGCCTATTTTGGCACAGCATTTATCATCGCAACCGAGCACGGCGCTCGTTATTAATCAGCAATGTTCAGAGATTTGAGTCTACAACTTGGCTGTCAGCAAATCCAAAAGACCGTCTATTATCCCAACTTGAATGGATTGGTTGATGGCCCCCCACCGGCATGTCAAAGCCGCTTTTGCTGGTCAGTCCGATCCTAATAGTTGCACGGAGAATTTATGAATTCCTCTTGTTGGAATTCGTTCTACCATCGAAGAAGATGTGCAATGCTCAGCCGCAGAGTTAGTTTGTGGCAATACCTTGTGTTTCCTCGGTGAACTCGTTGTGACATGCCAGTCATTAACTTCTATGTCAGATAACATAACTCGTTTGCGATCGTTTGTTTCGAAGTTGGATTATAGGACTCCACGACAGCGTCATGTCCACCAACAGAAATCACCTCATCGCGATACGTTTGATTTTCTTTTTATGCGACGTGTGTCCTAATGAAAATCATTTCAACCAAACTATCATAGACCACGCAGAGCTATTAAGCGTAAACACAAGTACGTCATTTTGAATATGAATGGTCGACGCCTCGCGGTCCCTATTGAATGTCTAAAACCAGCTTTCGTTGAGCTTAAGCCACCAAATCCATTGACACTGCTTTCCCTTCAATCACAACCGCCGTGTAATCCTCATGTGCCTACCACCTTCCTCGTTCATCTTAAACATTCAGTCCCTTCCATTCCCGTTTAAACTCAAACCGATAGACAAGTGCGTTGACCCAACCGTCGAAAGAACAAAATATCACGACGTACGATCACACCCAACATCCACTTTGGGCATTCACATGGTCAATTCTCTCATGAGCATCTTGACCTTGTAGGTTGATGATATCATCCAACGGATATTCTTTCATTCAAACTTCGATCGATCGCATTACAAGATAGCCGATTGCTTTTCCGATCGAAGATCACGTTCTGAGTCTGTAGCACGCGTCCTTGTCGAACACTGGATTGCCTATTTTGGCACCGCATTTATCAACGCATCCGACCCTGGCGCACACTTTCAATCGATAATGTTCCGAGAGTTGACTATACACCTTAACTCTCAGCCCATCCGAACCACCGCCTACCATCCTAACATGAATGGATTAGGTGATGGCGCCCCACCAGCAGGTCAAAGCCGCTTTTGCTGGTCAGTCCGATCCTAATAGATGCACTGAGAATTTATCATTTCCTCTTTTTGAAATTCGTTCTACCGTGAAAGAAGACATGCATTGCTCAGCCGCAAAGTTAGTTTGTGGCACTACCTCGTGTCTCCCTGGTGAACTCGTTGTGCCTTGCCAGTCATTGACTTATATGTCAAATTACATAACTCGCTTGCGATCGTTTGTGTAAAAGTTGGATTATACGACTCCTCGACATCGCCATGTCCACCAACAGAAATCACCTCATCGCGATACGTGCGAAGTTATTTGTGCGACGTTTGTCCCTATATAAACCACTTCAACCAACCTATCATAGAACACGCAGAGCTACAAAGCGTAAACACAAGTACGTCATTTTGAACATGAATGATCGAAACCTCACAGTTTCTATTGATCGTCTAAAACCAGCTTTCGTTGAGCTTAAGCCACCAAATCCATTAACACTGCTTTCCCTTCATCCACAACTGCCGTGTGATCCTCATGTGCCTACCACCTCCCTCGTTCATCCCAATTCTTCAGTCCCTTCCAGTCCCGTTTAAACTCGAAACGGTAGACAACTGCGTTGGCCCAACCGTCGAAAGAACAAAATATCACGACCTACGATCACACCTAACATCCACTTTGGGCATTCAAACGGTCAATTCTCTCATGTGCATTTTGACCTCGTCGGTTAAATACCATGTGATCTCTTCCTAAATCTAGCTTCAGAAAATGATCAAAGAAGATGCCGAACAGTATGAATGCAAAACACATTTTTGGTAATATTCCGTCAAATTTCGATAGCTTCAGTAATGTAAACTTTAAATCCGATTGACTGATATATCAGATTCGAAAGAGAACGAGCTTGAGCAAACATTGAGAGTTAGCCTACAAATTCAAGAGAGCAAAACCCACCCCTGGTTAGGTAGTCTAAACATTTTTATAAATCATGCAAACGCTAAAATTGCGAGTTCATTCTCAACGATATCTCAGTGAAGTAATTCATGTATAACGGTAGACATCCCGTTTGGAACCCACAATAGGATTCGAAGTAAACACGATCAGCTAATTCTGGTAGTTATAC